>MU227649.1:10696407-10717749 GCA_018584345.1 Thuja plicata
AATTCGACCATCTTTATCCTCTATCAAAATCATCTTTGTAGCAGGTCTAAATTCTAGCATTTTTTGAAGGCTTCGATTAGTTAGTTCTATTTATTTGTGTCATAAAGCTTCCTTCCTTTGATCTTTTTTTTATAGAGAAACATATTTCTTGATAATGGATTGGGACTTCTAAATTATCAAAATTTAGGGTACCACCACACAGATCCAAAAATCCCAATATCCAATTTGAAACCACACTTCTAATGAAACCCCATATACCCAGAAAACATATCTAACATGCAAATAGGAAAACAAAACCACATAATACACCAATGACCATTTTCTATGATATAACAACACAAATCAGACAAGGGAATACAAACAAGGGGATTTCAGTATGCATAAAAGACGGGGGTCTAAGTACAAAAATTTTAAGGATTCAAACCCTAACTCAACCACCATTTGAAAATACCACAAAGAATAATAATATCCCTGAAAATCCTAAGCTTTCACAATATTCGTCCATTCAAACCAGAGCCAAAAACCTATAAAATATGTGTAACCTGTGTGTGCAATAATGATCAAAAGCATCCTAATAAGGATAACCTACTCAACCTAGGGTTTCCAAAACTCATGCAACCCTAAAAGAGAACTCAAATGAAACTCAAATTAGAATTCAACTTAAAAATTGAGTAAAAAAAATTAATTAATTTAATAATTAATAATTACATGCACTTTAAGTTAACAACTTTAACTTAACTTTAATTTACACTTATATTTTAATTTTATTAAAAGAATGTGCAACTTTAATTGCACAATAATATTTAATTAACAATTAATATTTTAACATATTAATACATGCAAATTGATAATTAAATATCAATTCATTAATTATACTTTTAAATTTCAATTTTAGATTTAATAATTAATTAAATCCTCTATATCCAAAATTGGACTTTTTAATTAAGTCTTTTAATTAACACATGTATTTAATTAATTTTCAATAATTAAATAACATCGTATTTAATATTTCCAAACAATAAGATTTAATTATTTAATTATATAATTAATCTCATAAATCACTTAACCAATAACACCAAAATACATCAAACCACATGACCACACAACATGATGACAAACCCGACAAAACCCAAAATACCACAAACAAGCACAAAAGAAAGGCTTCATGAATGATGTCTTCTTAACAAATTTGGAAGGTATAAAATAAGATACTTGTCCATTGTTTCAGGAAAATAATGGTTTAAGTTAGGATTTAGACCTGTCTATTATCTCCCATCTCTTATCATTGAGATATTGCGATAGGGCATGCTCATCTTACCAATTCAGGGAAGTCGTTGCTCGATACCTGCAAGTCTACATCACAAGTCGATGATGTACATAATATATATAACAGACAATGATAGAGATCATTTGAACATGTGGATCTCACAATGCAAGTAACTATGTCATTGTCCTCTACTACATCAGACACATCATACATAAATGTAAGATAAACACGTCACATAGTAATGTAAAAGATATATGCCAACCATACACATGCAAGTATGTGGTGAGTAAAATCATCCTAGGATATACATAATCATCATAAAAATAATGAAAATATTATTGTATCAACATTGAAAAGTAAATTATGGGTGGGCACTACGTCAAACATAAACTAGTTGTAAAGGAAGTACATATGACCCCTTAGACTTTATAAACAAGTATAATTTTTCCAAGTAGCCATAAATATCTCAATAATTCTTAAGATAACTAAAGAATACACACACATATATACATACACACACACACACACATAGATATATATGTGTGTGTGTGTGTGTGTGTGTGTGTGTGTGTGTGTGTGCGTGTGTGTGTATATATGTGTATATATATATATATGTATATATGTATATATATGTATATGTATATATATATGTGTGTGTGTGTATATATATGTATGTATATATATATANGTGTGTGTGTGTGTGTGTGTATATATGTGTATATATATATATATGTATATATGTATATATATGTATATGTATATATATATGTGTGTGTGTGTATATATATGTATGTATATATATATATATATATGTGTGTGTGTGTGTGTGTGTGTGTGTGTATATACACATATATATACATATATCTGTACACACACACATATATATGTACAATGTAAACTATGGTAGATTATCCAACTATAAGAAGGAATATAGCTATAATTGTAAAGTTTTAAGCCTAGTCAAAACCTAAAGTCATGCTCAAGATAGTAGAAACAATGTTCATTAGATCATCATATGCTTGATACTCCCAATAAGTAATGTTAATAGTAAAAATGACCAGACAAATTTTTCAAAAAAGGAGGTTAACATGCTTCCTTTAAAACAAGGTCTTCTTGTCTCAATCTACTTATTATCCCATAGGCTTTTTAGGTGGGAAATTGCCCATCAAAAAAATGTCTCTCATCGGGTTTTGTAAAGATCTGATGCCAATTTTTCATTTGACATCGCCCAGAAAGGTCCCTTACTAAACCACCTCAAACAAATATAATTGTTAATGCCATTAGTGTGGGCTTCATTAAAATTCCACATATAAATTTTTCCCAGCAATGGCAGAGAGGCTGAAGTCGCACTTGTACTGCATCTGCTTTTCCTAATTTCCCAAATTTGAATTATTCATGTCATTTGTGCCTCGATTAATTGTTGTGTTTGGCCATGAAAATTTACTCCAAACAATTTTGATAGATCTGTATAAAAATTTTGCAATTACACCTTCATAAATCAAATTTTGGCCTGTATAATAATTTTTTTTCCAATTAACTCTTTTATTTATAGGAACAAGATAAAATGAAATTAGATTATTATATATGTTATATATAATGAGGTTGTAGTGATAGTTACATGTCATGTCTATTTTGGCTTCATATACTTGGCATCCTGTCACTTTTAGTCTCTCATTTTACTTTTCATCTCGCAGTGCAGTTTTTTGGTATTTTGTTTCTCTTGTTTCCATGAAAATATTGGATTGAAAAGATGAGTGACATCTTGAAATGATAAAAACATATAGATAATTTTATATGTACAAATAATATAGCTTTCTCTTTCAATGATAAAACATAATTATTAATTTCCCTAATTGGAATATGCAGTAACCTAAAAGTAATGATAGTGCAAATTAACCCTAGATTATAGCCTTGCATTTTGTGCTCTGTTATCATGTTACACAATGGAACATAATATTACATTGATTGATACATTAGAGTATACTTTTATTTTACCTCAACTAAATAAAATTAAGGAATAGGATGATTGACCTATTTCCATGTTGTTGTAATAGTTTTTTGACACTATGGTTTTGATAAATATAGCATGTATGCCTCCTCATATTTTCATCGAGAAATATATGGGCTTTTTTGTATGCAAGCATATCTTTCAAAACTAAAGGCTAGATGTATGCAAAGTCTTACTAGTTCATGTACTCCTGAATTGTTGTAAAGGTCAACCCTTGTCATGCAACATTCTCAATGTCAACTATTGCTCTTTAAAGTGTAAGTCCTTGTGATTTATGTATTGTTAAGGCCCATGAAATTTTTAGTGGTATTTGTTGATGGTTACAAAAACTAATTAGGGTGATTGGGACATGGTTTGGATTTATTTGGTCCCAAGTTGGGCCTATATATTATCTAAATTGAAAAACAACCAATAAGGGGAGCCAAGGTAGTTTCTCACCCGCATTGTATACAATTGCTTTGACCTGTCCAATTTCACCATTGACAAGTCATGTTCTGACCCATAGATTTTTACATAGCATAACTTGTTTCTAGTACATAGGAGGACCAAAGATTGAAGTTTTTCTTTGTTTGGAGTTGAACTTGGTAATCATTTTAGTTATTCTACAATGGAAAGTAAAATTGGTTGTGCTAATGAAATCAACATACATTTATTATGAAGTGAAACCATCTCATTTGTTTTAAAAAGGTGCATCGATGATAGGAAAGTAGAATTTTCCTGACATGTAAGTGCAACATTTGATCGAGACATTAGAAGTTCCCAAACTGCAACTATTGCTTCTGCATTTCCCAAGTTTGAGAGAAACATAAAAAATTGTACTTGGTGACGTTTGTTTCCACTATGGAAATATATTTTGTCTAGTGTTATGAATTTTTTGAAGGTGAACCATAGTGTTCCTCCATATGAATTTGATGCACACATTGGAATGTCTTTGACTGGTGGTAGTTGACCCAAGTCACCAAATTAGACTATGATTGAATGTTTGCCAAATGAGATATGGCTGTGGGTTGGGAATGCTTCTCTCAATCTAATATCAATTCTTTCCATCAACTTTTGGCCAATGAAGCTCATCTCATCTATACCAATGTTTTTAATGAAATACATACTTTCTTAGAAGGTTGTAAGTGCTTAACCTTATAGGGTTACAATTTCTTTGATTGGAATTCAGAGAGAGGAATAAATTTTTCATGTCTATATATTGAATGTTGCAATGCTTGTTAGTGCAAATAGTACTAGTGGTGATTGTCCATTTGGTGCTAAATCCACGAGAATGGATTCAATACTTGTAATTAGATGGGAATTTCCCATGCCAGTAGTTCCATGAACAATTAAATTTATTTGTGATTGTAGAGTAGTGGAATATAAATGTATAACAACTACATCATATACCTTTTGTTGTTGGCTGGACAAGTTATATTGGGTTTGTTAATTTATAACATGGGGTACTTCAAATGTTTGTTGGTTTGACTATATGAAAGTAGTATTTGTTATTTGTTGTATTGTACTCACTTGTTCCTCTCTCCAATTATGGTTAGAGTCAAATTAATCATGTCTTAGCATATCAAGTTTATTTAGATGAATAGGTATGCCTAGATATAAACCATACAATACTTTCCATTCATCGATAATATTATCTTTCATTCTATCTTAATTTCTTGTTGGACTGCCAGATCCATTTTCTTTGTCTGGTTGAGAAGGTGTTCATTACATATTCCATGGATGGTAATTATGTGAGAAGTTTTCCCATTGTTCTATAATTCCATCACATCATGATGAAAAGTCTAGCAGAATGTTTCAAAATGTCTTGTATAGAAGTAGATCACTCCAACAAATGGAGTGATAAAAATTTCCCTCCTTTATAGGGATGGTGGTGGATCAAGGGAAAAATCAAACTATAGTTGGTGGGGGAAATTATTTCCATTATTTTTTCAAGAAACTCCGAAGGTCCATTTTTTAGTAACCTCAAAAAGTGAAAGTACCTCAAGATGTATAAGGTTTACCATGTAAGATTAAATATAGTTTGTGTATGTGGGTGTAGGTGTGGGTGATATTGGCAGATATTGCAATATTTTTTGGTTTACATTCAAAGACACAAATAATATACTAAAATTTGAGAGCGAGAGTTTTAGTAAAAGGTGACAAGTTTCTTGGGCACCAATATTGCGATCCACAAATTTTTCAATAATCATTCTTTGAAGAGCGATTGGGGATGCCATATTAGATTTGAATCTTTTTGAAATGCGAGACAACATTATATGATATCTTTCTTATTTATTTTCTTCTTTGGATGAACATTTTTCAATGTGTTTTATGACTACGTTAATTGATATGATAGGTTGGCGATCTACATTTTCCATCCAAATGGAGAGTATTTGGGTGTTGTGCAGGTTTAGGTGGTCATCATTACGAGCAGTGGTGTGTTTAGGTTGGCCAATTCTTGCATTAATAAGGCTTGATCTTTCTTGAGTGTTCCATGAGGCTTTGTAGCGACATACAAGAGATGTTCCTTTTCTTAGAAGGAATAATTAGAGAGTGAACTTTGTGTTTTGTTGAACATGATTGACCAATTTAGTGTAGTCAATGGAAGGATTGGTTGAAATAATCTTTCCTATATTCATTAGAAAAGGTTCTTCAAAAAGACTTCAATGGATTAGTTTGCTTCTCATTTCAAGGCTTTGTGGATTCTACACAGAGACATATTTTTCTATGTAATCTAGTGTATTTTGTACTAATAGATTATTATTCAATTGTAATTTTTCAATGTTAGGTTCTTGTTGTAGCTACGTGAAACTATGGATGTGTGGAGAGCCTCTATGTT
Organism: Thuja plicata; assembly: GCA_018584345.1. Taxonomy (NCBI): domain Eukaryota; kingdom Viridiplantae; phylum Streptophyta; class Pinopsida; order Cupressales; family Cupressaceae; genus Thuja; species Thuja plicata. Next base: position 10,702,501 of record MU227649.1, read on the forward strand.
GCCACTCATACCTAAAATAAGTTAGTGTTAAAAACAAATTAAGTTAGCAAAAAATTAAAAGGGATACTGGTGGAAGAGGTGTACCTATACCAGTGGTCAGTTGCACTAAGAAGTTTTTCAAAGACCTCTTCAAAAAATATAGTAAATCTGTAGTGCATGTAGATGACAGTAAGGTGTGGATTTTGACCTATATTTTGTATTCGTCATCTAGTATCCATAGTTGGATTTGTAGGGTCGGTGAATGGCATGACCTTATGCAAGTTTGTACATTTGGTGTTTTTTTTACTGAGGGTGAAAAAGAGTGTTGGGAAAGAAATTTGAATGACCATTCCAATGAGCTCCATATGGTATTGGTTCCAAAAGGGGTGTGTTTTAAAAAGGATTATTCTAAAACACAAGTTAATTTGTGAGCCTCTCATTACACAAGTCCTTTAATCTTTGACAAAGGTACAGAATTGATACATGCAAAGAGCCATCTAGTTGTTTATGAGAAAGCACTGATGTTGTGGCTTTGCCTAGATGGTGCATAAGGATATTGAGTATAAAGTACCAAAATCATGGGTGTTTCCTAAACCTCTTGTGATGGTATCATAGAAGGTAGAGAACGTATTCATCTAGATTGACATCTTTTCATATGTTTTTATTTGAATGTGGTCATTCCTTTTGGAAACTAAATGTGGGTAATTCCATCACAAATAATATTTTAGTAGGGTATTCATTAATAGGAGATGAAGAGATGGGTGACCATTCTACATTTGGTGGTGGTCTTCCTTCCCCTAGTTATAGAAAAGAGTGCACTTCTTCCACCTCTCTATGTGTAGGTGGAAGCTTAGTTACAAATAAATTGTTCATTTGTAAAGTTTCTTGTAATGGGTCATCCTCTGTAACCTCTATTTGTATGGAGTTTTCATGAAGAGGATGAGGAGCTTATGTTTCTGAGAAAAATAGGTTTGATATGTTAGTGGATTGGATGGGTAACGATTCCAATGCATAATCATCTAATTTCACATTTGTGTAGTAGGGGTTGTTGCAAACTTTATATCTTAAAGCTTCATGGACATGCCCTCTACTAACATGTAGAAGTTGTATTTTTAATTCCCAATGCTTTCTTTGTTCATAATTATTATGTCCAAGGCGTCTATATGCCTAGGCAAGAAGGATGCAATTTTAGAAATATTTGTGGGAAACATATAGTGTGTCCATTGTATTTGAGTTGGTCACCTCTTGCATAAGAAACTTGAAGGATAGGACAAACTCTTGCAATCAAAATCTCTTCAATTTGAGTTAGTATTTGCAAACATTGTGTTTTGTCAAAGGGGTACATTTAATTCAATTTTGAGAAATGATGGCTTTTTTTTATGTGCATCTATAAAAAGTCATTAATCCATGTGATTGTCTTGTTTTAATTCCTAGATATATTTCCATGCAAATTAGTCATGTTGGATTATTGGAAAGACAATCAATCTTTGACTAAAAATTCTTTCTGGCAATGTAATATTTTTGACAAAAAGGTGGAGAGTAGATATGTTCAATTCGGGTAATTTGAGTTTTATGCTTTATTTGAGGTTCAAATATTTGAAGATGGGGTAATGTAGGTAAAGAAAGTAGAGTGGATGTGGATGATGCAACTACAAAGTTTTGGGAATCCTCTCATATTTTTTTTAATAATACATTTTCTTGCATGGTAACATGAAAATTGCATTTGATTTTGATGAGCACAGTTTGCTTCACTTTCACCATTTTTTTCTCCATCACCAGGTATGTTATGCACCGCAGAAATATGAGATAGTTTTAAATGACGATGTTGTAATTATATAAAGGAATATATTTGTAAAATTTTGAAGACTATTAAATTGAGTTATCAAACTATTCAAAGAAAATTTTGAGCTATGAAAAAATATAAAGGAAAATTCCTAGAAGTTTTGAAAAGACTTGCAAGTGACAAGATTCATTGTAGAGATGACATGGTTTGTTATATATTGTGCATAATGTGCAAAAAGAACAATATATGGTGATAGATTTATTTTAAACTAATTGTTGAAATATTTTACATATTCGAAAGACAATTTTTTGTTTTTTTTATTGTACTATGCATGATACATTTGTTTTTCTATGAAAATCCATAATTCTAAAAATTTTGTGCAAGTAGTGCAAAGAAGGTTTGGAGATAACATGGTGCAAAAATAAAATCTATTGTGTATTAAAAGAATCAGTCATTCTTGATATTTTTGGTTGGAGAAATAGGAGGGAATAGTGAATACTAACACATGTACCCATTATAATAAAGCTTTGGAGTTAATGTTGTTAGTTATTTAAATACACTTTGTAAGTGCAAGGGAATTTTTTTTGTTAAACTAAATACATTTGGACTTTGTAAAATTAGTCAACCTAGCTTGTATACATGGTAAGACATTTCATAGATTTAGGAAAACTTCAGAGCTGCAACAATTTGGATTCTAATTTTCATGAATATGCACAATCATTGTAAAGAAGTTTTTTATACAACATGGTGTGGGAATTATATTTGGAATATATGAGAAGTGCATGAATTTTTTTTATTAAATAAGAGTATTACTATTTGAGCAATAATATGTGCAACCATTGTATTAAAGCTTTCAGGATAACATATTTTAGTACTAAAGCAAGATAAATAATTGTAGGAGCTAAAAAGTTGAACTATTTTTTGTTTCATTTTAGCAAAACAAGATACCATATCTCAATAGCTAGATGGAGATGACATGACACTTTTTTTTGTGGCATAGGAGGACAAGGGAAATACATCATATTGAAGTATAAATATTAAGTGAGCATACTGTTGGTACTCCTAAATTTGGAACAAATTTGGAGTAACCATGTTAAATTTTCAGATAAGCAAAGTAAGTACCCTTGAAATTTTTGTGTGAGAAGGCTTAGTTAGAATGCTTGAAAAGGGTACCCGGATGATTTTCACGAGGTAAAAATTGGGAAAAGGCTTCAATGCCTTTCATTTGACATATGCAGTGGGTTCCAACTCCTAAATTTCAAATCTGACATGTTTAAGGAGTAGTCATTTTGAGGTGGTCACCTAATTCTGCATTTTGCTAGTTTCATTTTGTTGTCTGGGGCCTACTTTGCTTCTAAATATCTTTCACCCTATTGAGTTTCATAAGCCATCACTTTGGGAATGTGTTACATGTATATCAAAGAGCTTATGTTTTAGATCTCAGATCATTACCAATCCATTTGATAGGTTTTCATACTTCCCAAAGTTGGTTGCTAAGAATTGTTTGCATTTTTGTTCTGCCTAGAAATCTGAATAGCCCAGTTTGACAGGTTTAACTTTTGACCAGTTGATTCAATTGAGAAAGTTCCTTTTGTACTATGTTCCAATGGTCACACACTCCATATTTTCCAGTTTGCAGATCCCTATGAAATCAGATGAAAAGTTTTTTAGAACCATTCCATTGGTGAATAATTCTGATTTCCTGAGTTTTCAAGTGCAGAATTGCTAAATTGTCCTCTTTGAGGTCTTGAAAATCTATACCCAGGTGAACATTTTGGATAATTGAGTTTTCCCTCATATTGAAAACATAGGAGTGTACTCACCTGAGGATTTACAGATTCTTGCCAATGCATTTATGCACTTTGTCAGAGCCTTTCCATTTCTGATTTATTTAAAGTTTCTTTGAAAATGCAGAATTCAGAATTAAATGGCATACTTTGTGGTTTCCTTATTTGCACCGGGTTTGAAGTAAAGAATAATTGAAAGTTTATTTGCATTATATACCTAGAAATGAGCTCCTTTGAAGATTTCTAGATTTTGATCAATCCAGTTGATCACTTTGCTTCGCTAATTCCAGATTCAGTTTATACTTTTTCACTGTGTTAAAATTCAGAAAGGTGTCTGGATGCTATTTTGTAGATTGGTATCAGTTCAATAGTTTGTTTTCAGAGGAGGACAACTGAGGAGTCATGTTCCACATATGACATTCAATCAGGCTCCAGATGTTGAAATTTTGAAAGATCTTTTTGATGGATTTGCAAGTTTAGTTTCAGAGGCAGTTTGTTCAGTTTGCAGTGCAAAGAAGAGTTAAGTTTCCAGAATGGCCATTTTGCAAGAGTGATATCTTTCTGTCTGAAAGATATTTTTAGGATCTGATTATGGGAACATCCTCATTACATATGAATGTACTATTTGACTTGATGGTGAAATTTTAAAGCTTGATTTAACAATTTTTCAAGTTGTCGATCTGAAGAAGATTTATGTTGTTTCAACATTTGCACCTATGCAGTTTTCTGAAAGGCTAAGTTTGCATTGTTATATCTTGTGCCTGAGGAAGAATCTGGTAGGCCCTTCCCACATGTGTATTCAATGGTAATCAATGAATCTCTTTGCTGAATGCCAGAGTCAGATTACTTGTTGCAGTGAATTTTTGAGGCCAGTTCCGGAGGCCAATTACCATAATTGTGGTCAATCTGCGTAAGTGCTAAAATGATTATAAGGGCCGTCGGTTTGTACTTAATGTTTGAGATTTAAAATATGGAAGTATAGAAAAGAGGCAAAATTGCAAGAGGGCTTCCAAATAATGCAAAATGACAATCCATCCAATCCATCCAGATAGCTTCTATTCAACATTCTGTCGGAAGGTCCACATGTCAGAGTTATATTTTAATACCAGTTGCACTTTCCAATCACTACATTATGATAAGGAACACTCCTCCTGGGGTTCTAATTGGGTTATCATCTACACAAATAAGCCTTTTTTATTTCTAAACTTCATGTCAATTTCCAATGGATGGTATAGTCGCCAAGGCAAAATTTAAAGATGGAATGGATACAGAGCTGCAAATGTGGGATTGACATTGGTTGATGTTCTTCCAGTGATTTCTCTACCACCCGACTATAATTTCTCTTGCAATTTAAGTTCACTTAGAATGTGGTGTGTAAGATCTCTACTTATAAGTATGCATTCCAATAAAAGAAAGTGATGGAGGATCTCATGAACCGGAAAAGGTTACACAAAGGATATGCAAAATGGACACAAACTTTAGTTTCATGGCTGCCAACTAGCTTATGATGTTTTCAGGAGAAGATCACCATGGAGCACAGAGGTTGTTGACTCTTTCTATTGTAAAGATGAATGTCAAGCTTGCGCAATGCATTTGGCTGGCAGTTTGAGGTTGTAACTATATTTAATACACATTGAAAACAAGGGCTTTCAAGAAAGTAACAATGCCAATTGTGTAATGGACAGATTTTGAAGGGAAAGTATTTTAAACAAAATAAAATACAAACCATAATTCCAGCGCTAGGAGATGTTATCTATGTTATATTTAAAGAGGGTTGTGTGATGTGTGTTCAAAATTTTAAGAGACTTCACTTCCTTGATGCCCTATGCAATACAAAGCATTTAGAGGCTTTTGTAATATAAAGCCTAGACTATCATACCCCGGAATCTACGCTACCAATGGAGGGGAGACCAAGCCAAGTAATTCAAGCATGATTCTAGTGGCTTGCGCAGAATAATATGAAGGATGTTTAGATGTTTTGTTTTAAAATCTGCAAAGAATGAGACCCCACGCAGTAGAAGGTGTGTTATGTTTTGAAAGTTTTAAAAAAAGGACAAAGACTTCATTGCATAATGTGTTGCGCAGGTAGGTATTATACAGTTTTTCACATTGCAAATTATAAACATCATATGAATTGTATCTTACGCAAGCAGTGGAGGAGAGAATGAAACATTTCAAATGCAAATATAAAACTGCAGAGGAGCTGTAAATGAGATGTCACACTGGAAAAGGGTAGAATCCACGCAGCCTGCGTTGACATTTTCAAACATTTTAAAAATAAGACATTGCAAATAACCTTGCCAATAGTCTGCGATGACTTTTTGGAGAAGTTTGAAGGTTTTCAATGTTTTTAAGTCAAATTTGCAGATGTAAAACCATAGGGAGGGGCATTTTGACCTATGGAACACATTGGTGGTTCTCATCTGCAACAAAACAAAGCCATTAGTGAGCAGAACCCAGTGGCAACCTTCAAAAAATTGGAGAAACAGTGATAGTGGATTATCCCACATTCTCTCTGCAGTAGCATTTTTAGTGTTTATATGCTAAAATGCTTTCTCTATATGTAAATAAGAGAGCCCAGAGGCTCTTGGGGAGCTCTTGAGGGCTGGAGGAATGAAGACATGGGCGGTACACTAAAGTTTGAGCCCAATTTCAAAAATCACTTTAAAACTTGAAAAATTTCAAAATCCTTATATGCCAAAAAAAGAACATAGTAATTTGAAGGAAGGTGAGGAGGCTATCAACGCGCGCACCCAGTCATCCGACCACCTTAGTTTCCTTGCCCAAATTTCAAAGGAAGGTAAATTTTGGCAAAAGAAACACGTGGCATCTGGTCGCATGGTCGCGAGAGGATCCAGTCGCTCAGTCAGGAGAAGGATTAATGATCACCACCAGGATTCAGAGACTTGGCGATTGACCGCTAGTAGTTAGTCGTGCAGTCGGGAGATGCAGAGGATTAACTGCTAAGACTTAGCGACTAACCACTAGCGGTTAGTCGTGAAGTAGCCAGATGTCAGAGATGACTGTCATGACAGGGAGATAGCCAATTGTCACGTGGTCGTCAGATGGAATTAGCCACCGGATGCCAGTCGCGAGGTTGCCCAGGGTTGACAGATAAGTTGAAAATTGCTCGCGACTATGAGACTAAGTGTGGTCGCGTGGTCACCAGATGTAGATAGACTGTGAAATTGTGGTTGTTGCATGGTTGCCAGATTTAACTGTGGTTAGGAAAAAAGTTCAGAGACTTAGAGACCAAGAAGAAAAGCTAACTAGGGTTAAAGGCATAGTTAAAAGACAAGTTTATGACAGTGAATCAGCATGTGACACATGTCAAAATCTGGTGATTTCTGGGCAAAATATGCATAAATGTGAGGATTTCAAAGACTTTAGAATGTGCACAGGATTAATTTTAAAAGGGAATTTTATAGTTTTTTATTGCAAATCTTCATATGTTTATTCCCGGAGGGTTTTATGAAGATAGTTGAAGTTAGGGGTTTTTGCAGGAAAGATCAGATTTGGGGATGAGAAATAAAGATTGAATGTGCACAGACAACAACAAATATATATATATATATATATTTTTAAAGTCTTGACAGATGAATTTATGGGAAGATATTTATCAAAGGATAAATCAAATTTTCAAAGGGAAATATGACTAGATTTCAAAGATATTTTGAAGATAAAATCAGATATTTTCTCAGACAGATGGAGTCAATTATTAAAGATATATCAGATATTTTGAAGACTTGGAAAGACAAGTAAAATTAGATTTGTGAAGTCACCCAGAAGGTTCAGATATTTTGAAAAGAGGGAATGAGTAAAAGTCATATTTGAGAGAAGGACAGATGTTGGCCAGACATAGTTTTTAGGGTTTCTTCTCTTCTATATCTTCTCTTCTCTTTTCTGTTTTGAGGGTTCTGATTTCAGGTTCCTGTTCTGGTTCCTATGGAGGTTCCTGGTCTTGTTCTTGTTCCTGTATTTGCTTGGTTTAGTACAAGTTACCATTGGTTTGGAGATTTTATTTGTAAAGCATACTTCTTTTTCATGTTTAGTTCTTGAGTTTAATGTCTGGATATCTGGAAACAATTTGGATTAATGAGAATATAGTGCAATTCCTATTCATTATTGTCTTGTCTCTTTTATCTGTGGTGTATGCTCTAGTATAGTTCATTTGTAAGGCATCTGAAATATACCTACTACAAGGTAGTGTGTCTAATCATTTGTGAGTCTTTCTCAAGGAGAGAGTTAAATTTTGTAAATGATTTCAGAGAGCGGGACATAGTTGTGAAGATCTGATGAAGAAGTATTGAGTTGAGTAGATTGTTTGTAAGGCATCCAATCTAGATTGTATTAAGTTTGTAAGGCATTCTTCATTATTGCATTAGTTTATTATTGTGGACATATGTTTTCATTGACTCTTTTCCCAAGGAATAGGCACTGATCTAGAGTTTACTGAGCAAGTGTTTTCTCCATTCAGTTATACACAAATTAATCAATTTCATCTAGTTTTTAGAACAAATGAGCTGAACTCATTAAGGAATCTTGTCAGCAGGACAGTGTTCATTTTAGTGACTCCTTAGAGAGTGAATCAATTAGGTTATCCCTCCTAAAATAAAAAGGAAGAAGGATGCAAATCCTTGTCTCATTGGTTCATGTTATCAAAACCATAGCCTGGCTTATAATACTCTATTTCAAATTAATCATTGCAATCTCTAAAGTGTTCTATAAGTTATTATAGTGAGGTTTTAGGTACATAACCAATGAATGAATCAATCCACCAAATACATAGGATGAAATATTAGTAATCTTTAAAAGGTAAAACCTGCCTGAGTTTGTGGAGCTCAAAAATGAGGAAGGATATTATCCAATCCTTAGCAATTAGCCTTTTCTCTTGCCTAAAAGAGGTTGCATTCGAGTATACCAGGTATACTGTCATCATTAGGTAAGTGTTGCAAGAAAAAGTGCTAACAAATTGGAAACTTTGCTGGGGAATTAAGTATACAAATCTTATTAAAGAAATTAGAATTTCTAGAGTAAGTCAATAGTAAGACAGTCATAGATTCATGTGTTACAAAAAAGAAAGGATATATTCCTTATATTTTATAAAAAGAGTCAAGTCTGTCTGTTGTTTGCTACAAAGTGTCTGAAAGTTGCAAGTTTCTCCAAGATAGTATCAAGAGAATCTCACTACTGGTGAGTGGCGACTCTGAGCTCTGATTTGCACCAGTGTGCATGTGAAAGAAAGATTACAAAGAGGGTGAGCTTGTAGTGACAATGACAGCATATATTTTACATGTTTTGAAGCTGATTTGAAGGAATTCTCAAAGCACATATTTTGCAATAGCTCAAGTACATCCAGGTATTTTACAAAGTTTTAATAGTTTTCCTTATCAAGTGATTGCAACACTAAAGCAAAAGGGAATATGGTGTAAAAGAAGTTTACATGTTTCAAGTTTTACTTGCATTTTTGTAAAATCTGAATGAGATATGTAATAAATGAGAGTGGAAGTTTGTAATCTTTTTCAACTGCTAAGATGTCACAGTCTAGTGATTGGAGGGGTAATGATTTGTTTGGGGTAATCAGTTTTGAAGTTATCCCCAAATACCCAAACCATATTCCATTAAAGGTTAGGGCATGTTTAACAAAGTTTACTGGTTGTGATGAACAGTCAGCTGAGGAACATTTAGAAAAATTTGTTGATTTGGTAGACAATCATAATATCTCACATGAGGATGTATTGATGAAGATTTTTGTAATATCCTTAGTTGATATTGCAAGAGACTGGTTTAAAGACCTACCTCATGGCTCAATAGAATCCATGGAAGCATTAGAGGCTTATTTTATTGAAAGATTTAGTGATTTTGAGCAACTTAGTGATGAAGAGCAATACAATGATAAAGAGCACAGTGATAAACATGGTATATCTAAATCAAAAGATCCTATATCAGAGGTTGATCTTATCAAAGCAGAGACAGATATGTTGAGGTGAAGGCTTCAAGAAAATGTGGTGTTACTTTTACAAGGACACATGAATAGAGAAGAAGGTGAATCACCAAATTATTTTTTCATGAGATTCACTAATAAGCTACAAGGTTATGTTATCATTTTTTGTCCTTTGGATCTTATATGGGTTGAGTTATTTGTTCAAATTTGTTTTCTTCATACATGCAATTTACCAATTTCTCAGAGGGCAAATTTTTTTCAGCAAGTTATTGAATGGATGAAAGGTTTAGAAGATGTTTCTTCTAAAGATATATCTGATGTTGAAAGCAATAATAGTGAATATGAAAATTTTGAGATTATTGAAGATGCTGATGATAAATCTGACAGTGAATCTAAATTTAATGATATTCAAAGTGATAAAGATGAATATATACTTAGTGATGATGAAGAGTCTACTACTGGTGAAGATATTGCTGACAATGATACTGATATAAAGCTTTATGAACAACAAGACAAAGAGGAAGATACATGTAGCCAGCAAGATAACAGTTATGATACAGACATGAGTGTTTGTAGTGAGGACCTTACACAAAGTGATATGTTTTTAGAGGCTTCACTACAAGATTCCAACAATAAAAAAATTTGCAGCATCATGCAAGAAGACAGTAAGGAGATAAATGAAGAAGATGATTTTTGTTCCCTTCACAGTGAACAAATTGCAGAGATTTTATCTTTTGAGTATCTTAGATATTCAGGAAATGGAAGCTTTGAACTTTCATGTCCAACACATATTAATTTTTACAAGGAAGGTGAATCAGTGCATTCTGATTTGGACATATGTGATACTATTTCTTCTTGCACTTCTTCTTCATTAGGCTATAATAAAATTCAGTTTGATTTATTAGATGATGAGATTTTCAGTGTGGTTTTAGATTTAGTAGATGCGGAAAATCTGAATATGAAGTTGAGTACTGATTTAGAGAATAGTGTGGATTTTGAATCTTGTCTTGATTCTAAGTCTGCCTTTGAACTATTTAATGATGGTCAATCAGTGGCTCTAGTCTTAGAAGAAGAAACAAAATGTGCTGGTATTTTCCCTCCAACCCACCACTTTTCTTTGAGCTTTTTTGATGTTGATAAGTTGCAAGGTGTTCCTGTTTTTGATGAAGAAGTTATTGCTCCATGTCCTAAGTTTAATTATGACCAAGGTATGTTTTCTTTTGAGAGACAAATGATGAATGTGAATGAATTTAATGATGCTTGCCCAAAAAATATGACAGAGATTGAGTATCCCCCTTTTCAGTTGAATGGTGAGTTTTTAGGTTGTAGTTTATAGCTGAAAGATGATGAGTGTCACAGATCTCTAAGTATGTTCTTATCTAACGAACGTGACATGTATATGCTACAAAATTATTATGATGACAATTTGCCTAATGTTTATAGAAGCTCATATGAAGAATATGCAGATTTTTTGTCATATGATGAGTTGATACATGATGACAATAGATTGAATCAGACAAATAAGAGTGGTACTGTTATCATATTCTTGAAACATGGGGCTGAGAGCTTTGTGTTTGACAGAGGTAAGAGTTGATCTCATTTATGCGGTTTTGGGCCTCTTGTAGATAATGTACATATTGTACAATTGTTTTCCCTTTCAGTTGTGTGTTTAATTTTAGTTAGAGGTTTCCCCATTTTTGAGAAAAGAGAAAAGTTTTGAGAGGTGTAAGTGAGAAGAGAAAAGTGAGCAAAGAAAGGGTAAAATCTGATTTTTATGTTTTGGGGTGGTCTGCTATTCCACAGATCTGTGGTTCTCGGTATAAACTTGCATTTAACTGTCCTCAGTCAGAGCCACTATTGGTACTCCTAAATTTGGAACAAATTTGGAGTGACCATGTTAAATTTTCAGATAAGCAAAGTAAGTACCCTTGAAATTTTTGTGTGAGAAGGCTCAGTTAGAATGCTTGAAAAGGGTACCCAGATGATTTTCATGAGGTAAAAATTGGGAAAAGGCTTCAATGCCTTTCATTTGACATATGCAGTGGGTTCCAACTCCTAAATTTCAAATCTGACATGTTTAGGGAGTAGTCATTTTGAGGTGGTCACCTAATTCTGCATTTTGCTAAAGTGTCATTTTGCTGTCCGGGGCCTACTTTGCTTCTAAATATCTTGCACCCTATTGAGCTTCATAAGCCATCACTTTGGAAAAGTGTTACATGTATATCAAAAAGATTATATTTTAGATCTCAGATCATTACCAATCCATTTGATAGGTTTTCATACTTCCCAAAGTTGGTTGCTCAGAATTGTTTGCATTTTTGTTCTGCCTAGAAATTTGAATAGCCCAGTTTGACAGGTTATAACTTTTGACCAGTTGATTCAATTGAGAAAGTTCCTTTTGTACTATGTTCCAGTGGTCACACACTCCATATTTTCCATTTTGTAGATCCCTATGAAATTAGATGACAAGTTTTTTAGAACCATTCCATTGGTGAATAATTCTGATTTCCTGAGTTTTCAAGTGCAGAATTGCTAAGTTGTCAACTTTGAGGTCTTGAAAATCTATACCTAGGTGAACATTTTGGATAATTGAGTTGTCCCTCATATTGAAAACATAGGAGTGTACTCACCTAAGGATTTATAGATTCTTGCCAATCCAATTATGCACTTTGTCAGAGCCTTTCCATTTCTGATTTATTTAAAGTTTCTTTGAAAATGCAGAATTTAGAAGTAAATGGCATACTTTGTGGTTTCCTTATTTGCACCCGGTTTGAGGTCAAGAATAATTGAAATTTGATCTGCATTATAGACCTAGAAATGAGCTCCTTTGAAGATTTCTAGATTTTGATCAATCCAATTGATCACTTTGCTTCGCTAATTCCAGATTCAGTTTCTACTTTTTCACTGTGTTAAAATTCAAAAAGGTGTCTAGATGCTATTTTGCGGATTGGTATCAGTTCAATAGTTTTTTTTCAGAGGAGGACAATTGAGGATTCATGTTCAATCAGGCTCTAGAGGTTGAAATTCTGAAAGATCTTTTTGATGGATTTGCAAGTTTAGTTTCAGAGGCAATTTGTTCAGTTTGCAGTGCAAAGAAGAGTTAAGTTTCCAGAATGGCCATTTTGCAAGAGTGATATCTTTCTTTCTAAAAGATTTTTTCAGGATCTGATTATGGGAACATCCTCATTACATATGAATGTACTATTTGACTTGATGGTGAAATCTCAGATCTTGATTTAACGATTTTGCAAGTGGTCGATCTGAAGAAGATTTATGTTGTTTCAACATTTGCACCTATATAGTTTTTTGAAAGGCTAAGTTTGCTTTGCTATATCTTGTGCCTGAGGACGAATCTGGTAGGCCCTTTCCGCATGTGTATTCAATGGTAATCAATGAATCTCTTTGCTGAATGCCAGAGTTAGATTACTTGTTGCAGTGAATTTTTGAGGCCAGTTCCAGAGGCCAATTGCCATAATTGTGGTCGATCTACGTAAGTGCTAAAATGATTATAAGGGCCGCTGGTTTGTACTTAATGTTCAAGATTTAAAATATGGAAGTATAGACAAGAGGCAACATTGCAATAGGGATTCCAAATAATGCAAAATGACAATCTACCCAATCCATCCAGATAGCTTCTATTCAACATTCTGTCGGAAGGTCCACAAGTTAGAGTTATATTTTAATGCCAGTTGCACTTTCCAATTACTACATTATGATAAGGAACACTCCTCCTGGGGTTCTAATTGGGTTATCATCTACACAAATAAGAATTTTTTATTTCTAAACTTCATGTCAATTTCCAATGGATGGTATAGTCGCCAAGGCAAAATTTAAAGATGGAAGTGGATACGGAGCTGCAAATATGGGATTGACATGGGTTGATGTTCTTCCAATGATTTCTCTACCACCCGACTATAATTTCTCTTGAAATTTAAGTTCACTTAGAATGTGGTGTGTAAGATCTCTACTTATAAGTATGTATTCCAATAAAAGAAAGTGATGGAGGATCTCATGAACCGGAAAAGTTTACACAAAGGATATGCAAAATGGACACAAACTTTAGTTTCATGGCTGCCAACTAGCTTATGATGTTTTTAGGAGAAGATCATCATGGAGCATAGAGGTTGTTGACTCTTTCTATTGTAAAGATGAATGTCAAGCTTGCGCAATGCATTTGGCTGGCAGTTTGAGGTTATAACTGTATTTAATACACATTGAAAACAAAGGCTTTCAAGAAAGTAACAATGCCAATTGTGTAATGGACAGATTTTGAAGGGAAAGCATTTTAAACAAAATAAACTACAGACCATATTGCCAGCGCTGGGAGATGTTGTCTGTGTTATATTTAAAGAGGGCTGTGTGATGTGTGTTCAGAATTTTAAGAGACTTCACTTCCTTGATGCCCTGCGCAATACAAAGAATTTAGAGGCTTTTGTAATATAAAGCCCAAAATATCATACCTAGGAATCTACCCTGCCAATGGAGGGGAGACCAAGCCAAGTAATTCAAACAGGATTCTAGTGGCTTGCGCAAAATAATATGAAGGATGTTTAGATGTTTTGTTTTAAAATCTGCACACAATGAGACCCCATGCAGCAGAAGGTGTGTTATGTTTTGAAAGTTTTAAAAAAAGGACAAAGACTTCATTGCATAATGTGTTGCGCAGGTAGGTATTATACAGTTTTTCACATTGCAAATTATAAACATCAGATGCATTGTATCTTACACAAGCAGTGGAGGAGAGAATGAAACATTTCAAATGCAAATATAAAACTGCAGAGGAGCTATAAATGAGATGTCACACTGGAAAAGGGTGGAATCCACGCAGCCTGTGTTGACATTTTCAAACATTTTAAAAATAAGACATTGCAAATAACCTTTCCAGCAGTCTGCGATGACTTTTTGGAGAAGTTTGAAGGTTTTCATTGTTTTTAAGTCAAATTTGTAGATGTAAAACCATAGGGAGGGGCATTTTGACCTATGGAACACATTTTTGGTTCTCATCTGCAACAAAACAAAGCCATTAGTGAGTAGAACCCAGTGGAAACATTCAGAAAAATGGGGAAATAGTGAAAGTGGGTTATCCCACATTCGCTTTGCAGTAGCGTTTTTAGTGTTTATATGCTAAAATGCTTTCTCTATATGTAAATAAGAGAGCCCAGAGGCTCTTGGGGAGCTCTTGAGGGCTGGAGGAATTAAGACATGGGCGGTACACTAAATTTTGAGCCCAATTTCAAAAATCACTTTATAACTTGAAAACCCATTGTCCCACATTCATCCGGGGATGGAATTTCAAAATCCTTATATGCCAAAATGAGAACATAGTAATTTGATGGAAGGTGAGGAGGCTATCCACGTGCGCACCTGTATGAGTTAATTTTGGCCTTCTAAATCAACCACACACTTCAACATAGTCCTTCTTCACCAGGTACAGCCAAGACTGAATATGAGTTATTCATCCTGTCTGTCTGCGTGATTCGACCTGTTGCCTTCTATCTAGATGGAGTTTTGAAATTTTCTCTCAGGACGAGGGCCTCACAACTATGGACCATCTAAGAACGAAGGATTTTTAACCATGATAAATGCTATGCAATGCAAAGATTATGCTAGAAATTGAAACATGAATGACCACCTAAACATGAATGCTACATGATTTCAATGCAATTTAATCTAGAAATTGAAGCTATTCTATTTTGCAAATTGAAATTAAGCTATATGAGATTATGAAAATGAGGTAACAATTTAGTATAATAACA
>MU227649.1:10734977-10750410 GCA_018584345.1 Thuja plicata
CAGATTTAGGATTTTCTGCATTTGACACTCAGGTCGAGTAGAGTCAGTGAAAACTCAGAATTTTCCTAGTACAATAGGACTTTGATGATTTAGAAGAATGACAAATGCAACAAAATTGGTTAGGGTTTCCAGATGCCAATTTTGGGGTGTTACAGCACCTAGTCATCTGACAGCCTTAGTTTTCATGCCCAGATTTTGAAGGAAGGTAAGTTTTGGTGAAAGCAACATGTGGCATCTAGTCGCATGGTTGCAAGAGGATCCATTCACTCAGTCAGGAGAAGGATTGAGGATCACCACCAGGATTTAGAGACTTGGTGACTGACTGTTAGCAGTTATTCGCGTAGTTGGGAGATGTAGAGGATTAACCGCCAAGACTTGGTGACTGACCGCTAGCGGTTAGTCATGAAGTAGCCAAATGCTGGAGATGACTGTCATGATGGGGAGATATCCAGTTGTCACGTGGTTTCCAGATGGAATTAGCTGTCGGATTCCAGTCGTGAGGTCACCCAGGGTTGACAGATAAGTTGAAAATTGCTCGCGACAGTGAGACTAAGTGTGGTCGCGTGGTCGCCAGATGCGGATAGACTGTGAGATTGTGGTTGTTGCATGGTCACTAGATTTAACTGTGGTTAGGCAAAAATTTCAGAGACTTAGAGATCAAGAAGAAAAGCTAACTAGTGTTAAAGGCATAGTTAAAAGACTAGTTTATGACAGTGAATCAACATGTGACACATGTCAAAATCTGGTGATTTCTTGGCAAAATATGCATAAATGTGAGGATTTCAAAGACTTTAGAATGTGCACAGGATTAATTTTAAAAGGGAATTTTATAGTTTTTTATTGCAAATCTTCATATGTTTATTCTCTGAGGGTTTTTTGAAGACACTTGAAGTCAGGGGTTTTTGCAGGAAAGATCAGATTTGGGGATGAGAAATAAAGATTGAATGTGCACAGACAGTAACAAATATATTTATTTGTTTTTAAAGTCTTGACAGATGAATTTATGGGAAGATATTTATCAAAGGATAAATCAGATGTTCAAAGGGAAATATGTCTAGATTTCAAAGATATTTTGAAGATAAAATCAGATATTTTCTCAGACAGATGGAGTTAGTTATTAAAGATATATCAGATATTTGAAGACTTGGAAAGACAAGTAAAATTAGATTTGTGAAGTCACCCAGAAGGTTCATATATTTTGAAAAGAAGGAATGAGTAAAATTCAGATTTGAGAGAAGGAAAGATGTTGGCCAGACATAGTTTTTAGGGTTTCTTCTCTTCTATATCTTCTCTTCTCTTTTCTATTTTGAGGGTTCTGATTTCAGGTTCCTATGGAGGTTCCTGGTCTTGTTCTTGTTCCTGTATTTGCTTGGTTCAGTACAAGTTACCATTGGTTTGGAGATTTTATTTGTAAAGCATACTTCTTTTTCATGTTTAGTTCTTGAGTTTAATGTCTGGATATCTAGAAACAATTTGGATTAATGAGAATACAGTGCAGTTTCTATTCATTATTGTCTTGTCTCTTTTAACTGTGGTTTATGCTCTAGTATAGTTCATTTGTAAGGCATCTGAAATATACCTACTACAAGGTAGTGTGTCTAATCATTTGTGAGTCTTTCTCAAGGAGAGAGTTAAATTTTGTAAGTGATTTCAGAGAGCAGGACATAGTTGTGAAGATCTGATGAAGAAGTATTGAGTTGAGTAGATTGTTTATAAGGCATACAATCTGGATTGTATGAAGTTTGTAAGGCATTCTTCAGTATTGCATTAGTTTATTATTATGGACATATTTTTTCATTGACTCTTTGCCCAAGGAATAGGCACTAATCTAGATTTTGCTGAGCAAGTGTTTTCTCCATTATGTTATACACAAATTAATCAATTTCATCTAGTTTTTAGAAAAAATGAGCTGAACTCATTAAGGACTCTTGTCAGCAGGATAGTGTTCATTTTAGTGATTCTTTAGAGAGTGAATCAATTAGGTTATCCCTCCTAAAATCAAAAGGAAGAAGGATGCAAATCCTTGTCTCATTGGTTCATGTTATCAAAACCATAGCCTGGCTTATAATACTCTATTTCAAATTAATCATTGTAATGTTTAAAGTGTTCTATAAGTTTTTACAGTGAGGTTTTAGGTACATAAGCAGTGAATGAATCAATCCACCAAATACATAGGCTAAAATATTAGTAATCTTTAAAAGATAAAACCTGCCTGAGTTTGTGGAGCTCAAAAACAAAGAAGGATATTATCCAATCCTTAGCAATTAGCCTTTTCTCTTGCCTAAAAGAGGTTGCATCTGAGTATACCAGGTATACTGTCATCATTAGGTAAGTGTTGCAAGAAAAAGCGCTAACACATACACATTTTCAAAGTGAGTGGGTTAACATAATTTTAGATCAGCTTAAGGGAGAGAATAATAATGCTCTGTTACTCAATTGATGGAGATGATGATGAAGACCGAGATCAGAGATATACATGATTGTAGAAAGGATTAGATAAGTTGTTATTTTTTCATTGATGTCAAGCAATTGATTTATGGTTCATATTAGGGTGCCATATCTTTCAGAGTAAGATTTAATTCGATAGTTAATAGAGATCAAACAATGATAAGCTCATATTGATATAGTTTTTTTCTACTTTATCAAGTCAGTAAAAAAGATTGGGAATTTTATTAAAGGAAAATATTTATGTTAACAAGAAAGAACAATTCTATCAATAAAAGGGATGTGTTAGTTGGTAAGAGACACCGAGACACCAAGCCACCGAGCAAGCCAAGACACTGAGTATAGTAAATTGAGTTACCGAGCATAACAGTTGTTATAAATAAGGCTAAGAATGCATTTAATGGTGAGCCACAGTGATCTAGAAGAATCTAAGGATGAAGAAAAAGTTAGTTACTAGATCTATGCACAATCAAATTCAAGGTGAAGATCTATGGTAAAGATTAAGCGAAAAAACTGATGATACTGATTCCAAGAAAAGTGCAAGTCTTGAGGAGATGCGAAGTGGTTTATCGAATTTCAAATTAATTGAATAAAGTTCAAAAAGATGATCTGATAGCTAAGATTAATTGAAGTAAAACCTAATCAAGGATATTAAGAGGCAAAAATAGAGTCTATATAAAGAATGAGATTGTATGAAGTAAAGGTTGACAAGTTGAAGTGTTGAAGTGCTATTGAGTGAAGAAGTGAAGAAAAAAATGTGAAATATGAGTCTAGAGAAGAGACTAATGAATTATTGATTCCAGTAGTCAAAGAGAGTGCATAAGGGATCTGATCAAGAAAAGAGGTAGTTGTAGTTTTACAGATCAAATTTATACATTGTTTCTTATTATCATTTGTAGCAGTAAATCTCTTAACTGAGTGGAATTAATAGTCTTATTGTAAAATCCTTTAGAAAGGTGACATTATAAAAGAGTGTTCAAATCCCTCTAACCAGGCCACTCCTAATAGGGTGAAGATCTTAATAGATCTAAGGTAAATCCTCTCATAGGGTCACATTTGACAATGTGCATTGTAATCTTTAACAGGATTGGCTTTTAAACGAGCATACTTCAGAAGAGTATTTTTATTTTGTGGGTAACAATTTCCACAGAGGTTTTTCCCAAATTGGGTTTCCTTTGTTAAACACTGGTGTCATGTATGTTGCATTTTTTTTTTCATTATATTTGATGTTTACTTATTTTATCTCTGATTCGGTTAATGTTGAAGTTTATCCTACCAAGTTGAATCAAAGTTTAAGTATCACTATTTTTTATTCACCCCTCCCCCTCTCATTAAACCAACAATTTGTATCAAAGCTCAATACTCTAAAGAGATAAATTTAAAAGATGTGAGTTAAAGATCCAAAGATGTATAAGAGGGAGGCACCAAAGTTGAATAGGTATAACTTCTCTACATGGCAAAGCAGGATGAGGCTGCACTTATCTGGTATTAGAGAGTATGAATTATACTATCTTGAAAATGAATATTCACCACCAGCATTTGGTCCTATGACACTTGAGAAAATAAGAGAAAGGAAAGATCACATAAAAACTATGATTGAGATATCCTCTTGTCTCACCGACCTGGAGTTCAATGACCTTAAAGGATGTGATACACAAAAAGAGATGTGGGATAAGAGTGCATTAGTATATGGTGAAGATCAACATGTTTAGAAGAAAAAAGCTGAAAGTTTGAGAGGCAAATTTGATTCTATGAGAATGAAAGAAGAATAAACTATTGCATGATACATTACAATATTGAAGGAAAATATGAATGCTATCAGAGGTGTTGGAGGACATATAGAAGAAGAAGATGTAACAAGAAAACTATTGAGCACATTGTTACCTATGTATGCTATCTGAGTGTCTACAATACAATAACTTAGATCCACCGTGACTGTTTCACTCGATGCTACTATTGGTAAGTTGATTTTTTTTGAGATAAATGACCTTGATAGTAGTTTACCTGATATTGCTAGGTTTGAGTTTGCATTTAAATCATCTTTAAAGATTGGAAGTTCTAGAAAGTCTAGACCTAGTGATGGTTATGCAAGTAGTGCTAGTGAAAGGTTTTATAGTTGCAAGAGTGAGATAGAAGAACTGTATGTTGAAGATGAAAGAAATGAAACAGAGTTTGAAGCTCTACTAGCTAGAAGACTACAAAGAGGGAAAGGAAAGTACCCAAGTAAGCTACCTTTGAAATGTTTTAAAGGTAACAAGATTGGTCACATTGCTACTAGATGTCCAGACAATGATAATGATGAGAAGAAAGACAACCAAGATGATAATAAAGGAAAATAGATTCTGAGATTTCAAGACTAAAGGTAAGAAGTCATGCCACATTGCTAATTAAGGACTAACCAATGATGATATAGATGATGAAGATGTAGAATTTGTATATGTTGCTATCAAGGATGATTCTGATGAAGAAAAGTATAAAGAAGAAAAATTCCTAATATCACATGTAAGAAAGAATGATACCTAGATTATAGATGGTGGTTGTTTATACCATATGACTAGTGACACACTTAACTTCATTACTATGGAGGAACATGATGGAGGAAATGTTAGATTTGGTAATGATGCTCCATATCCTATGAAAGGTAAATGTTCTATAATTCTTCTGAATATTACAAGATGTGATGATGTCTGTTGGGTTGAAGGGTAAAGTATAATCTGTTGAGTGTGACATAGTTAAACAATACAAGACACCGACTAGAATTTCAGAATGGAAAGGTAAAAGTATTTGATCAGAATGGAAGTTTGATTACCACTGGAGAACAATCTAAAGGTAAATTTTTCTACCTTGATACATCTACTAAGATTTTTTTATATGCTAAATTTGAGGATGTATGGTTATGGCACAAGAGACTATGTCATGTGAATTTTGACAAATTAATCAAAGTAAGAGAAAAGAATAGAGTTAGAGGTCTACCAAGATTGGATAAACCTAAAAATGTCATGTGCAAAGGATGTCAAGTCGGTAAGATGAAAAATTCAAGTTTACAAGAAAATCTTACACTGCACAAGGAATTTTGGTGTTAGTGCACATTGACCTATGTGGACCGATGAGAACACAAAGCTATTATGGTGATAGATATTTCATTTTATTTGTTGATTATTATTCAAGAATGATGGTTGTCATGTTTTTAAAAGAAAAATATGATGCTTTTCAAATGTTTAAGTGGTACAAGGCTAGAGTTGAAAAAGAGACTGGAAGACAATTAAAATGTGTGAGATCTGATAGAGGAGGTGCATTTACTTTTGATGAGTTTACACTTTTCTGCAATGAGCATGGAATAAAGAGACAAATATCTGCACCAAGGACACCACAGCAAAATGGTAAAGTAGAAAGATGAAACATATCCATTTTGGATTGTGCAAGAACACTAATGATCGAGAACGGTATTTCACTAAAAATTTTGATTTAAGTAATCAGTACTACTGTTTATACACTTAACCGATTACAACTGAAAAAGGGTGCAAGAAAGACTCCATATGAGATATGGTATGATCATAAACTGAATGTAAGTTATTTCAAAGTATTTGGAAGTAGGTGTTTTATTCTAAAAGATGGTAGAGATGGAAAGTTTGATTCTAAAGGAGATGAAGGAATATTCTTAGAATATTCTACCAAGAGCAAAGCTTACAAATTTTTGAACAAGTCTACTAACAAAATTATAGAAAGTGCAAATGTAAGGATTGATGAATTTGCAAAGAAAAGTGATGAGGACAACAAGAAGGAACCCGAGGATTATCAAATATTTGTATATGCTTAACCTGAGATTCTTGATACCTTTCTAAAAGAACAAACTGTGGAGGAAGGTGAACAGAGAAAACTACCACCAAATGATGGAAATGAAGAACTACCACCAACTACCGAGCATGTTCTAGCTAAGTGTGTGAAAATGCACCACTCACCGAGCAAGATTATTGGAGACAAGAATGTAGGAGTTATGACAAGAAGCAAGGTAATAGATAATAGATGTCTAATTTATGAATTAGAGCCAAGAAGAGTAAAATATGCATTGGAGAATGATGATTGGATTAAAGATATGAAAGAAGAGATAGATCATATTGAAATGAATAACACATGGACTATGGTACCAATACCTAAAGATAAAATTGTATTGGTACTAAGTGGATTTTTAGAAATAAACTGAATGAACATGGAGATGTAATCATAAACAAAGAAAGACTAGTTTTCAAAGGGTATGCACAAGAGGAAGTTATTGATTATGGTGAAACTTTTGTACCTATTTCTAGATTAGAAGGACTTAGAATTCTACTAGCATATGTAGCTTATAAGGATTTCAAATTTTATCAAATGGATGTTAAGTCTGCATTTATTAATGGTATTCTTGAAGAAGTATACATTGAGAAACCTGAAGGATTTGTTGAGAATACTAACAAGGACATGGTATGCAAACTGTACAAGGAATTGTATGGTTTGAAGCAAGCACCTCTAGCATGGTATGAAAGATTACATTCAAATTTAATCAAGATTGGATTTCAAATATAAAGTGACAACAGTAATATATATCTCAAATGTGATAGTACTAACAAGATTTTTATTGTTGAGATATTTTTTGATGATATTATTTTTGGAGGGAATAACACATTATGTAGACCTTTTTCTGAAGAGATGAGAAAGAAATTTGAGATGTCCATGATAGGGGAGATAAATTGCTTTCTTGGACTACATATTCAACAAGTAAAGGATGGGATCTACATCACATAATCAAAGTACATCAAGGAGATCCTAAAGACATTTGGTATGGAAGACTCAAGACCGGTTGGAACACCAATGGTTACTGGTTACAAGATATTAAAGGAAGATGAGTCAAAGGAAGTGAATGAGACACTCTACCGATCAATGATTGGTAAATTGCAATATGTTGTACATAGAAGCCCTGATATTGCTCATGTGTATGGTATTGCTGCAAGATTTTCTTCTGATCCAAAATAATTACACATGTCTACAGTGAAAATAATAGTTAGATGTCTAAAAGGAACTGAAGACTTTGGTCTACTATACAAGAAAGGAGGAGATTTTGAGTTGAAATTGTACACTAATGTCAATTGAGCTAGAAATATTGATGATAGAAAAAGTATAAGTGGAGGAGCTTTCTTTTTAGGAGAAAGATTAGTGATATGGCGAAGTAAGAAACAAAGTTGTATATCATAGTCTACTACTGAGGCTGAATATGTTGTTGTAGCTATGAATTGTGAAAACATTATATGGATTAAAAAAATACTTGAAGGTATGAAAGAGGAGATTACCAACTTGCTACTATTGTTTGTGATAATACTAGTCCTATAAACATATCAAAGAATATGGTGATGCATTCTAAGACCAAGCACATTGCTATCAAGTATCATTACTTGAGAGAACACGTTCAAGACAAGCATGTGATGTTGGAGTATGTGAATTGAAAGGAGCAGTTAGAAGATATATTTACCAAGCCACTATCGAAGGATTCTTTTGAGTATCTCAGAGGTAAATTAGGGGTCCTAACCCTATCCAACATTCAATAGAGAAAGATGCATGTTGCATCAATTATAGGACTCAATAGAATATCTATTTTTTGATTTGATGCTAGTATTCACACTTTAGGTGGTGCCTGAAGTTATGTAAGTAATTATGTATGTAATGAGATATCAGTACATGCAAGGTATAATCCACTTCCTGAACAAGTTTTTAGGAGTATGAGCCTTTGGCATTGTTGTCAAAGAGGGAGAATGAGTGATTGATGATTAAAGGATGTATAAGTGAAACAGGGAGAGTAAGTAATTGATGAATACAGAGATTGAGGGAGAATGTAATTGATGTTTAAAAGAGAAAATATTGAATACAAAGGGAGAACAAGATTAAATAGCTAAGAGGGAGAAAAGATAGAACATAGATGTTAGATTATTCCATCACTAATTGACAGTGTTGCCATCAATGCCAAAGAGGGAGATTGTTACTCAACTGATGGAGGTGATGATGAAGACCGAGATCAGAGGTATACATGATTGTAGAAAGGATTAGATCAATTATTATTTTGTCATTGATGTCAAGAAATTGATTTCTGGTTCATATTAAGTTTCCATATCTTTCAGAGTAAGATTTAATTAGGTAATTAATACAAATCAGTTAATGATAAGTTCATTTTGATATATTTGTTTTCTACTTTATCAAGTCAGTAAAGCAGATTGGGAAAGTCGGTAAAGGAAAATGTTTATGTTACTAAGAAGGAAAAAGTCTGTCAGTAAAAGGAATGTGTTAATCTGTAAGAGACACCAAGATACCAAGCCATCAAGTGAGCTAAGACACTGAGTATAGTAAAGTGAGTTACCGAGCGTAATAGTTGTTATAAACAAGGATAAGAATGCATTTAATGGTGAGCCACAATGATCTAGAAGAATCCAAGGATGAAGAAGAAGTTAGTTACAAGATCTATGCACAAGAATATTCAAGGCAAAGATCTATGGTAAAGATTAAGTGGAAAAACTGATGATACTGATTCCAAGAAAAGTGAAAATTTAGAAAAGTTCAAAAAGATGATCTGACAACTAAGAGTAATTGAAGGAAAACACAATCAAGGAGATTAAGAGGCAAAAAAATAGAGCCTATATGAAGAATGAGATTGTATGAAGTAAAGGCTGGAAAGTTGAAGTGCTACTGGGTGAAGCAGTGAAGAACAAAAGGTGAAATATGAGTCTAGAGTAGAGACTAATGAAGTAATGATGCATGTAGTCAAAGAGAGTGCACAAGGGATCTGATCAAGAAAAGAGGTAGTTACAGTTTTACAGATCAAATTTATACACTATTTCTTATTAAAATTTGTAGCAATGTATCTCTTAACCAAGTGGACTTAACTATCTTATCGTAAAATCCTTCAGAAAGGTGACATTCTAAAAGAGTGTTAAAATCCCTCTAACCAGGCCACTCCTAAAAGGGTGATGACCTTAACAGATCTAAGGTAAATCCCCTAATAGGGTCACATTTGACAATGTGTATTGTAATCTTTAAGAGGATTAGCTTTTAACCGAGCATACTTCAGAAGAATATTTTCATTTTGTGGGTAAAAATTTTGATAAAGGTTTTTTCCCAAATTGGGTTTCCTCATTAGATACTGGTGTCAATATGTGTTGCATGTTTATTGTTCATGATATTTGATGTTTTCTTAAGTTATTTCTGATTCATTCAATGTTAAAGTTTATTCTACCAAGTTGAATCAAAGTTTAAGTATCACTATTTTCTGATTCACCCCCCNCTCAGTCAACCAACATGATCTATCTTTCATGGTCTTCCAAAAGATATTTTTTGATGTTGAGGTTAATTACAAATTGGTAATCAATATCTTTGTCCAAGATTTGATGAGTTACATTAGGTTATGCTAGTAGAAGCTGAAAATCTTCTGCACAAACGCCCAAAAAAACATTTGTTGGGGCTTCAAATATGGTAAAACTGTGATGTTCACCTATTGTATCTTGCAATTATATTTTAAGCATGTAGCTATACTTGCATGCTGAGAAATTAGTACAACATTTAGAGCAATGGAATGTGCCAACTAAACTTTGAATAAATTTTTTTTTACTTTTTGGTTGTCCACTAATTGTGCACAGGAAAGGTAGTAGAATTTGTCCTAGGGGATTTTTGTTATCGATTCTGTAACACATATAGTATCTATGGAGTGGAATCTTTTATTGGAAATAGATGAGATAGCTACTGGATTTAAAAACTTGGGGGGGTGGGAGTTGGCCTTTAGATAATGAAATAGAGGATTTGTCTACTCCTATAGTTGTATACCATGTTTTTAGTTTTGTAGCTTCAACCAAACTTTGAATGATTAAAATTGTAGTAGAAAAGGTTGTATCAAGTAAATTTTCATGCCATGAGAGTAGACAAGAAGACTTGATTAGAAGAAAAATGTTTTTTTTTTGCATGAATATATATAAGATTTTTTTTCCTTCATTTTCACAATGATGACCCCAAAGTGTAACATATATAGATAAACTTGACATATCTTTTATTGTAGGAGTAAATTTCTTTGTTTCAGGTCCAATTTTTTTATAGATGGTTGATGGAGGAGAGACAAATACAAGTATGCCAATGACATCTACAATGTAATTCACCTGAAATGAGTCTATTGAGTCTATGCTCTTTATATGGTAGTTTATCTTAGGTATGGTAGACTCTATGCATGTGGAAGGAGTTATTTTTTATGATTATTTTTAAAGGGATTGCGGGGCTACTATACTTGGTTTTGGATACTTTAATACTACCATTAGATATGAGATACATAATATTTATTTGAATACCATTGTAGAAGTCATCAAAAAGTTCATTGAAGCAAGACACATGTATTCCTATGGATTCCTTGTCTATGAAATCAAAGCCAAAAGTATTTCCATAATTGGAAACATTTTTGAATGAATGGATTGGAGTTTTATCTAATGCATGGCCCTAAATGGACCAATGTTTATGGTATTGGGTCAATGTTTTAATGGGGATTACTTGAGATAGTGATATGTTTTCTGTGCAATTATGTATAGGTGGAGAAGATCCCAACCTATCTCCATAACTATATGATGGTGCATAGTTAGTAGATTGTAGCAGTAGATTGGAGATCCAATAATGCTCGCATTATTTGAAAGTATATCCAAGTCATCAATTAGGATAGCCTTGTAATTAAATGGAAATTAATAATTGAATAAGGATATGTAAGTGGGAATTCAAGAGAAAAAATACAAAATAGGGAAATTATGGACATACGTTAAATTTTGGAGCAACTTGCAAGAATATTCTTTAAGGCAGAGAAGAAAACCCTTAACTGGGTAAGTAAAAAAAGATGGGGGACCAAAAAGATTCCACTCATCTTTTTGGTCCCCAAAAAAGCACAAGCATTCACCATATAAGGAACATGCCATATGGATTGGTATGTTGAGACTAAGGCTTCAAAATACCAACCATTTATGGCACACACCATATATGGAACACACAATATGAAAAAGTAAACATAAAAATGGAATACAAACCCTAACTGTTCATTTTTTATTGCAGCCACAATTTGGAGGTTTTGAGCAGCATTTTGCAAAGGTGTACGCGGTTTGGAGAGAATTTTTATTTCTTCCTATGTGTTTGATCATCTCAAAAATTCCACCAATACATCAAGGCAGTCAAAGACGTGAGTTATTTTACATTTTAAACTTCTTTTTTGTTGAAATATATGTTTAAAAGAGGTTTTAAATCAAAATTTATTTATATTTTTGGCAAATGCAAATATAGCTCAACAAAATCCTGAGCCACCTCCTCATGGAGAAGTTCATGATGAAGCAAATGAAGAAAATCTACCTCAATCTCCTCCATCAATCAAAAGACCTCCACTAGAAACACACCAAAACCTTTTAAACCAAATAGAGAACAATAAAAATTAATTAGATTCTTTTATTGGTAGGCTAACTGAATCTATTGGAACAAATCTTGAAAGGGAATTACTTACCATTTCATTGGAATCAATTTTGACCCACATAAACAATGTTAGTGGGAAACTAAATATATGGTCAACCAAAAGAGATGAGAAAACGAAATAATATGCAAAAAAATTATCATATGAGGAAGTAAAAAAGAAAAAAAAACAAAGAGGACATTTGCAAGATCTTTAGAGATCCTAGAACAAATCAAAATCTTGATCCTCGATGTAGAAGGTTTCCAGTCTATTGGTGCCATATTCATGAAGGAATAAAAAATAACTTTTGGGATAGATGGTGGATGGTTTTTGATAGCCCTCCTTGTAATAATCACCAGATTCCATTATATCTATTTAGGAAACTCGATTGTGATTTTGTCCTCAATGAGGTCTCAAATTATCCTATTTTTTATAATGTCAGGGTAGATGTGGGGGGTTTCACATTATAGACAGGGAAGACAACATGACCCTAACATAGTTAGGAGGCCCACTTCCAAACCACATGTTGAGCATGTTAGTATTCCTCGCATTGCAAAGGAATATGTTAAGGTGGACATACTAGGTGCAATTAGTGCACTCACTCAGACTCTCATATAGTGTGTCAATCCTTTAGTCTAGAGTGAGTGGGGTGAGTCTTCGAGGTCCCATTTGTGTCATTCATGTGAAGCCCTATGCACATACGGTGGTGATATTGGTAGAAAGATACTTTGTTAGAATTAGAAGACAAAATATAACACTTACATTCAAATATAACCATTAATGAAAAGGAATAAATAACACAGAATTAGAACAAGAAGACAAAAATTTAACATGATTCACCCCAATCTTGGGATACATCCACCAAATAGAGGGTCCAATATTATTATCCAATAATTTTAACCAATTACAACTAGTGATCCCTTGCAACTCAATACCGCTACAAAATGCTAAAATACTTCTTCACTCTAACAATCCATAACCCGAAAACTATTTATCTTGTAGAAAAATCCTAAACCAAAAAATTGCTTGATGATTCAACCTAAGTAAATGTTTGGCAATTCAACCTAGGTAAATTCTTGATGAGTTAACCCAAAAAATTCATGATGAGTTAGCAATTTATTTTTTGGTCATTGTCCCAAACTCTATAAATTGTAGAAAAATGTACAGTACTTGCCTGATTAGTCACTTAAAACCTACAATCTCCCACTTGGATACTGACCTTGTAGTAATACCATGACCCCTATAGCTCTCACTAGAAAGAAACACCCTGAAATCTGTTGTTCTATTTTATATTTTTAGTCATGAAGACCAACCGAAGCTGAAGAGGAGTTCAACTTCTCTCTTGTCACTGCCTTTGTAAACATATCCACTGGATTTTGGTTTTTATGTATTTTTTCTATCCCTAACTATCCATCATCCAATACCGACTGAATGAAGTGATACCTCAACTGTATCTATTTTTTCTCTGAATCCAAGGCATAATTATTTGCAAGATGAATGACACTTTGGCTCTCCATAAAAAAATAATTGTTAGCGTATATTTTTTCCAATTCTTCCATAAATATTATAGATGTATCATCTCCTTGCTTTCCTTTGTTGCACCTACATACTCTTCCTCTATGGTGGATAAAGAAACCAACTTTTTCAACCTGGAGATCCAACTCACTAATGTCCCACTGACGGTAAAAACATATCCTATTGTACTCTGCCTGGTATCAATGTCTCCTTCAACAATGAGTCAAAATTTCCTTGTAAATCAGTGCTAGAGCCCCCAAAACATACACATTTGTTGGATGTACCTCTCAAGTATCTGAGAATCCATTTTACCATATTCCAATGCTCAACTCCAGGATGACTCATATACCTACTAACAACTCCTACTACATGTGCAATACCAGGTCTAGTACATACCATGACATACATTAAATTTCTTATAGCTGAAGTATAGGGTACCTTGGACAATTTTTCTTCCTCCTCTTGTGTCTTAGGACACATCTCCTTATTCAATTTAAAATGACTAGGCAAATGTGTGGTGACAAATTTTGCATTCTTCGTGGATAATCTCTGCAACACCTTTTCAACATAATCAGCCTGAGATAGAGTCAATTTTTTGTTCTGCCTATCTCTACAAATTTTCATACCAAGGATTTGTTTTTCTGCCCCCAAATCCTTCTTAGAAAATGATTATGCTAATTTTTTTTTTAACTCTCCTATGTGATCCATGTTAGACCCAACTAAAAGCATGTCATCAACATATAAACATAAAATAATGTATTTGTCATTATCCAACCTCTTAAAATAAACACAATATTCAAAATTACACATGTTGAAGTCATGCTCGGCCATAAAATTATCAAATTTTAAGTACCATTGGCAAGGTGCTTGTTTCAAGCCATATAAACTCTTCTTTAATATTCACACTAACTTCTCCTTACCTATAAGCTCAAATACTTGGGGTTGTTCCATATATATCTCCTCCAAATCACCATGGAGAAAGGCATTTTTCACATCTAGCTGTTCCAAATGCAAATATTTAGCAACCACAATACTTATAATAGTATGAATAGAAGTCATCTTAACAAACAGAGAAAATATTTCAAAACAATCAATGCCTTTTTTTCTATGTAAATCCCTTTACAACTAACCTGGCTTTAAATAATTTCTCACCTCCATCTTCCTCTTTTAGCCTATAAACCTATTTGTTTTGCAAATCCTTTTTACCTGTAGGCAACTTGCATAATTCTCAAGTTTGATTTTTCAGCAAGGAGTCCATTTCTTCTGTCATTTCATCCTCCCACTGAACCTTGGTATCTAGATGCATAGCTTCTTCATAGCATTCTAGGTCACGAACACCAGTCAATAAAAAGAAATATAAGGAGGTTGAGAACCTGTCAGGAAGTCTACTTATCCTTGAAGATTGTCTAACATTCACTAGAGTTTGTGGTATTTTTGGTTGTTGTTGTTGTTGTTGTTGTTGTTGTTGTTGTTTCTATGAATCATGAGGAGCCACTGTAACATCATCTTTTTGTTATTGGTGTTGTTGCAAATCATGAGGAACCACTTCAACATCATCTTTAGGAGTATCATCTAGCACTACATAATCATTTTCTTTCTTCTCATGTTGCTGCAAATGATCTTTGTACAACACTTTCTCATTGAATATGACATCCCTGCTTCTCACAATTTTGTGATTCTCAAAATTCCAAAGTCTATATCCAAATGCATCATTTCCATATCGAAAAAAACACATTTCTTTGATTTATCTTCCAACTTGGTTCTATTTTCATAATCTATATGTCCAAATGCTTCACAATAGAAGGTTCTAAGAAAAGAATAACACACCTTCTTACCTATCCATGCTTCCTTTGGAATACCACAACCCAAAGGAGTAGAGGGACATTTTTTATTAAATAAAAAATGGTATTTATAACCTATTACCATACGTTTAAGGAGATCCCAACATGAAACTATTAGAATAGTCCCAAAGGATAACTAAGAGGGGGGGGGGGTGAA
>MU227649.1:10750502-10766795 GCA_018584345.1 Thuja plicata
ATTTGGTTACGAGGAAACCAAATGGTAAAAACCCCGGTGGGAATTAACACCCACAATGAACTATACTTGTTTATAATAATCCCTATTAGAAGATCTTGCAACCCTGTTAGGAGTTGTTCTTTACAATACAATAAGTATAGTGACCTGGTTAAGGGTCTGACTCTGTTAGGAGTCTTTTACAAATAACCCTGTTAAGGGTGAGGACTCACTGTCCAAGAGCTCACTGGTGCTTCAATGGTGAAGGATACAACCTTCTGTAGGATAGATATGCACTATATCTGATGATGAACTAAAGAGTAGACCTGTTATCTTGATCAGTTCCAATGTATTATAATCTTTCACTTCTTCTTCACATAGATCCTTGATGAATGAAACACAACTGATATTCTACTCTGTACTTTTTCTATCTCTTATCTTCTCATTCACACTTAGCATTTCACAAATGAACTACTATAAGTATCTTCATCAAAGTATGAGATCATGGGACCTGTTAGGAAACTCTTCATAACATCTTTTTCAGCTTAACTAATCACGCAAGCATAATTACAACCACACAATATAAACTGAATAGACGTGACACTTCACAAAGTCAGCCTCACCAAATTAACTCTAACATTGCAATCTTGTTGAAACACGTTTGGCACCTTCAGATAACTATCTTAAACTCATAACTAAACTTGAATATACACATGCATATCCCAAATATAGGTGCAACTCAAGAATCAATACAATACATTGCCTCTATACAGACAAACTCCAGAAACTATAATTATCATTAACAAAATTACACAACACAATGGAAACTTCGTATATGAGTCTGCGTGTATGAAAAAAACATAAACAACATAAATATAACTGTGCAAGGCTTAATAGCATCATTCTGATAAGTACATATAGAACATTCTTGTATATTATATATTGTCATCAATGACAAACATACAATCAACTAGCTACCAGAAGTAAATCTCCAACAATCTCCTCCTTTGACATTGATGGCAACATATGATATTAAAAACATCTTTAGCACATGGTGTCTTCTTTATTTTTACAATCTTCTCAATATCCTCATCAACGATTCCTCTATACTGTTGTAGCTCCTATGTTTGTGTTTATACTCCCCCAAAGTATATGCTCCCCCTTACTATATACTCCCCCTTTAACATCAATGGCAAAGGTCACCATAAACAATTAGGCACATGTACTACTCCAGAAGTAGAGTAGTCAACCATTCATCAGTCACTATGGACTGATGTACTTGGTGCTTTATCTAATCAAACTCAGGAGAGGGAATTACTCCCAACTTCTCCCTGAGATACTCAAAAGTATCTTTTGATAAGGGCTTTGTGAAAATATCTGCCAAATGTTCTTTGGTGCTCACATAGTCCAATTTTACTTCATTATCTGCAACTTTTTCTCTAAGAAAATGGTATTTAATCTTAATGTGTTTTTTCTTTGTGTGCATTACAAGATTCTTGGACATGTTTATAGTACTAGTGTTATCACAGTGAATAAAAATAGGATAATCAACCTGTATACCAAAATCTTTAACCATCTGCTTTATCCAAATCATTGTTGAACAATTCAATGCTGCTACAACATATTCAGCTTCTACTGTCAACTAAGAGATACAATTATGCTTATTTCTTACCCAAGAAACCAACCTATCTCAAATAAATACTACTCCTCCAGAAGTACTCTTCCTATAATCAATACAACCTACCCAATCTGCATATGTATATACATGAAGTTGTACATTCTCTAATTTAGGATACCATAAACCATAGTCTATAGTTCCCTTTAGATATCTAAATATTCTCTTTATTGCCATTAGGTGGTTCTATTTTGGTTCAGCTGCAAATCTACCAATGATGCCAACTACATTAGATATGTATGGTCTAGATTGAGTAAGATATATAAGTTTTCCAATCATAGACTTGTACAATTTATTTTCAACTGTTACGGAATCATCTTCTTTAGAAAGCTTGCTTCATGTTATCATAGGAGTGCATACTGGCTTACAGTCTTCCATCTTTAAAGTCTTCAATATTTCCTTCACATATTTGGACTGATTTACGAATATTCCTTTATCTGTCTACTTTACATTCAATCCCAAAAAATATTTTATAGGACCAGTCATGCTCATTTCAAATTCATTCTGCATTTCTTTTGCAAATTCTACACTAAGCTTGTCATTACCTCTAAAGATAATGTCATCAAAAAATATGGCAACAAGTAATAATCCATCAGGTGTCTCTCTTATGAATAGGTTACAATCTGCTTCTCCTTTCTTGAATCCAATCTTGGTAATATAATCATCTAGTCTCTCATACCAAGCTCTTGGGACCTGTTTAAGTCCATAGAGTGTTTTCTTCAATCTATATACCATGTCTGGTTTATCTGATAGATTAAATCCTTTAGGCTATTCTATGTAGACTTCTTCCTTCAAGTCACCATTCAGAAAGGCTGATTTGACATCCATTTGATATACTTTGAATTCTTTGAATGTTTCATAGGCCAAGAATAACTTAATGGCTTCTAGTCTGCTCACAGGGGCAAATGTGTCAATGTAATCTATCCCTTCCCTCTACGCATATCCTTTACACACTAGTCTTTCTTTGTTTCTGACCACTATACCATCTTCATTCATCTTGTTCCTGAATACCCACTTTGTTCCAATCACATTTTTGTCACTAGGTCTAGGAACCAATTCCTTTGTCTCATTTTTTATTATTTGATCTAATCCTTCTTCCATTGCTTTCTTCCAATCAAAATCCTTTCATGCATCTTCAACACTTAAAGGTTCAATCTGTGAAAGTAAACATACCTCTTCATCCACTATTAAACTTTTTTCTTTAGATCTAGTCAAAACACTACTGCTCTGATCTCCAATGATATCATCTTTTGAATGATACCTAGATGTGAATTTTGAAACTTTTGGTGTGACATCCTCATTTGTAATTTTTTATACTTCTTTGCTTGATTCAGGTTCATTACATGATACATCAATGCAATCAAACATTTCTTCAATAAAAGTGTCTTTATTGTTAGGCTTGGGTTCATCCTCAATCATAGGTGCATATTCATAGTACCTCTCTTGAACCATAAACTTCTCATCAATATTTATATGAGTACTTTCAATTATCTTCTTTAATCTTAAATTGAAACATCTATATGCTTTTCTTTTAGTATAATAACAAAGGAAAATACCTTCATCACTTCTAGCATCAAACTTGCCAAAACCATCATCTCTCTTGATGTAGCACTTGCTGCCGAAGATTCTAAAGTATTTTACTGTAGGTACATTACCAAACTAAAGTTCATAAGGTGTCTTATCTGCACCTAGTCTTAGTTGTGTTCTGTTGATAGTATAGACTATTGTATTGACTGCATCTCTCCAATAGGTGTGCGCAACTTTTCCTTCAATCATCATAGTGTGCACTGTATCAAGTATGATCTTGTTCCTTCTTTTTGCTATTCCATTCTACTGAGGGGTTCTGGGTGCACTCAACAATCTTTTGATTCCATGTTCTTCACAGTAGTCATAAAACTAGTTAGAGGTGAATTCTCCTCCTCTATTTGATCTTAGACATTTTAGTTTTAATCTAGATTCATTCTCAACTTTGGCTTTGAATATTTTGAACTTCTCAAAGGCTTTAGACTTCTCCTTTAAGAATGCAACCCACATCATCCTTGAAAAATAATCAACAAACAAAATGAAATACCTTTCTCCATAGTATGATCTTGTTTGAGTAGGACCACATAAATCTATATGCACTAGGTCTAACTTGTTTTCAGCTGAGTCATGCTTGATTCTGAAAGAGCTCCTTACATGCTTTCCCATAACAAATTCCCTGCACATTATGTCAACTGGTCTTGCAATACTTGGAAGGTCTCTAACTGCCTTGACATTTCTTATCTTTACTATATTATCAAAATTGATATGACAGTCTCTTGTGCCATAACCAACTATCATCCACTTTTGTAAAAAAACAACTTACATCTGAATTGAGTTGAAAAACATTACCTTTTATTTTTGAGCCTGAAGCAATCATGTCTCCTTATTTTTTGCCAATGATGCATTTGTTGTCTTTGAATTCCAAATGATAACCTTTTTCGAGTAGCTATCCAACACTTAGTAAATTGTGATGTAATCCATCAACATACAGAACATCATCTATCTTATTCTTTCCATCTAGGGTGATAGATCCTCTGCCTATGATAGGTTTGGGAGTGTTATCTCCAAATCTAACCATACCACCTTTGTACTTGTCTAGATGAACAAATCTATCTTTATCACTTGTAATGTGGTGAGAGCATCCACTGTCAATGATCCAATTAGTTCTGATATCTACTTTGGAAATTGGGGCTAACTCCTGTGCTTCCTTTTCATCTTCAATGTCCATTTCCTCAAGAAATTTTTCCATGTCTTTAAGGGCAACGAATACAATTTCATCTTCTCTTGAATCTTCATCAGTTACACATTCTTCAACATGATAGCATTCCTTTCTATATTTTGGTTTATAATCAGATCTGAATTTCTTTACTCTTGTAGGACACTTGGATGCAAAGTGGCCAATCTTGTTGCATGAAAAACATTTGAATGGCAATTGTCCTTCATACTTGCCTTTGCCTTTTCTTTCCTTCCTAGAAATCATAGCAATGATTTATTCTAGTTCTTCATCAACTTCTTCTTTCTCATTATTGTTAGAGATGTGTAAAGGTTTCTTACCATGAACTAAGGCTTTGAAGGCTGTTTCACTTTTGGGTTCAGTCTTCAATCTTGATATCTCAAATGCAGAGATTTTACTGATCAAAGTCTCTCTCTTGAATTCTTGCAAAAATTGCATGGTTTCATCTAAAATATTGATCTTTCTCTCATAGTCTACTATTAAAGTAGTCATCAGCTTGTCCATTATGTCTTCTTCTGATATTTCTCCACCATTGTTTCTGATTCCAGAAACTACTTCATTTATCCTTTGATTATAGGCTCTGATGTTCTCTTCAGGTAACATCTCAAGATTGTTGTATTTCTTTTTCCAGGTCTTCTTGCGCACATTCTTTGCTTCGATATCTCCTTCAAACATGTCTTCTAAATACTTCCATATTGTGTATTTCTTGTCTACTTTCTTGATCTCAAAGAATTCACTGTCAGATAGTACACTTATAAGGGCTTCTTTGGAAACTGCATTAGCTATGAATGTATCCTTTTTTTTACTAGTAGCATCATCTCTTGAGAGGTCTTTTACAGAGGGAATAACAACTTCTTGTGTGGATATCTCAAAGATGTCAAAACCAACACATTATAGATGTGTTATCATTTTGTTCTTCCAATCCAGATAATTCTCTCCATCAAAATTAGGACTCTCTTTTCTAAAGTATGTCATCTGATCTACCTTAAGCTATTAGGCTTTCTCTTCAAGGCACTTGGCTCTAATACCAATTGTTAGAATAGTCCCAAAGGATAACTAAGAGGGGGGGGGGGTGAATCAGTTATCAGCTAATTGAATTTGTTTCTTCTTTTTAATTCCAGAATAAAATAAAGTAAATGCACATTTAGATAACACAATCAACAACACCACAATTTGGTTATGGGGAAACCAAATGGTAAAAACCCCAGTGGGAATTAACACCCACAATGAACTGTACTTGTTAATAATAATCCCTGTTAGAAGATCTTGAAACCCTATTAGGAGTTGTTCCTTACAATGCAATAAGTATAGTGACCTGGTTAAGGGTTTGACTTTGTTAGGAGTCTTTTACAAATAACCCTGTTAAGGGTGAGGACTCACTGTCCAAAAGATCACTGGCACTTCAATGGTGAAGGCTACAACCTTTTGTAGAAAAGATATGCACTATATCTGATGATGAACTATAGAGTAGACCTGTTTTCTTGATCAATTCCAATATATTGTAATCTTTCACTTCTTCTTCACATAGATCCTTGATGAATGAAACACAATTGATATTCTACTTTGTACTTTTTCTGTCTCTTATCTTCCCATTCACACTTAGCGTTTCACAAATGAACTACTATAAGTATCTTCCTCAAAGTATGAGATCATGGGACCTATTAGGAAACCGTTCATAACATCTTTTTTGGCTTAACTAATCATGCAAGCATAATTGCAACCACACAATATAAACTGAATAGATGTGACACTTCACAAAGTTGGCCTCACCAAATTAACTCTAACATTGCAATCTTGTTGAAACACATTTGGCGCCTTCAGATAACTATCTTCAACTCATAAAGAAAATTGAATATACACACGCATATCTCAAAGATAGGCACAACTCAAGAACCAATGCAATACGTCGGCTCTGTACAAACAAACTCCAAAAAATGTAACTGTCATTAACATAATTACACAACATAATGGAAACTTCATATCTGAGTCTACGTGTATGAACAAAACATAAACAACATGTCTAAAACATGAATATAACTGTGCAAGGATTAATAGCATCATTCTAATAATTACATATAGAAAATTGTTGTATATTATATGTTGTCATCAATGACAAACATACAATCAACTAGCTGCCAGAAGTAAATCTCCAATAGAAACCTCATAGTCCTTTCATGCTCCATGATTGTCTTATTCATGCGTTCAACCACTCCATTTTCTTGTGGAGTTCTTGGAACTATTTTCTGCCTACAAATACCATTAGAGGAATAATAATCTTCAAATTATTTTCTACAATACTCACCACCATTATGATATCTGATACATTTTATTCTTTTACCTGTCTCGTTCTCAACCAAGCTTTTCCATTTTTTAAAAGTTTTAAATACATCATATTTATTCTTGAGGAAATAAATCCATACTTTCCTATTTACATCATTAATGAATGTAACATAATATAGGGAGCCACCAAGGGAAGAAACCTGATATGGTCCCCATACATCTATATGTACAAGCTCCAATTTCTCATCTTTCTTTTCCTTCCCACCCTTCAGAAAACAAACTGTGTTTGTTTTCCATATACACAACTTTCACATAAATCCACATTGACACATTTTAGACTTGGTAATATTTAAATGAAGTAATTTCATACCTTTTTAACTCAAGTGCCAGAGTATGTTGTTCCATATTGTGTTTCAGAATCCACAACGATTGTTTCATGTTCTACCTTCTCAACTGCAACAACTATTCCTAAACATTGACTTTTCTCTATAACAATTAAAGTAAAAGAAATAGTATGACCTATACAAAGACACAAGGTTCCTAATTTTCCACCTTTTTCTACTACTAAGGAAGCTTTTGAAACCTTCCAATTGTTATAATTTAAAGTAATTATGCAGCCTTCATCACCTAGTTGTCTTGCTAAAATTAAATTCCTACTCAACCTTGGAACATGGCTTACCTCTTTTAGTAGCCAATGATTCCCATTCTACAACTTAATCTTAATTCTTCCCTTCCCAAAAATTTTATAGGGTTCATTATCTCTGAAATGCACTAGCCCAAAATCCCCTTGTATATAATCAAGAAAATAACTTCTATGGGGTGTAGCATGAAATGATCCCCCTGAATCTAGAACCCATGAATCAATAGAATTTTCTAGGGAAATAAGAAAAACATCCCCTTCACATTTATTACTTACCACATTTGTCTCCTAATTGCCTTCTTTTTTGTCTCCTTCTTTATTCTTCAGAGAATAGAAATATTTATTCCTATGACCTGGTTTCCCATAGTACCAACAATCATTTGGTCCTTTGGATTGAGACCTCTTGCCCTTTGTTTTTCTTCATGATTTCTCATGACTTCCAGAATCATTTCCTCTCTCCTTTGATCTGCCTCTACTTTCTGCATTCAAAATACTACCTGATGTGGATCCACCAGAGATTTTCCTATGAATTTCCTCACTTAGAATAACACCACCAACATCATCAAATATTAGGGTATTTGAACTAGAAATAGAGTTACTGACAACCATTACCAAGCCATTCCATTTTTCAGGCAAAGAGCACAAAATCAAAAGAGCCCTAATTTCTTCATCAAAATTGACATTAACAGAAATTATTTCACTAGTAGTTGTATTAAAGTCATTTAAATGATCATAAAAAAACCCACCTTCTACCATTTTCATATTAAATAAACGCTTCATCAGAAATACCTTATTCAAAGAAGGTTTTTCATATAAATTTGCTAGGGTTTCCATTAACTATTCAGTTGTCTTCTCTTTTGTAATATTAAATGACACCAATTGTTCTGGGCATAAATTAATACTACCAAGTTCCTTTCTATCAAATATCCCAATCCTCCTGAGACATAGTTGTGAATTTATTTCTTATTCCTCCCAATGGCCGCCATAAATCCTTCTTATAGAGATAGACTTCCATCTGCATTTCCCATAACTAAAAGTTCTGCCCATTAAGATTCTCAACCTTCAACTTACCCTCATCTTCCATTACTCCCACTCATTCGTGAGACCTTCCTATAGAGGATAACTAAAAACAACCTTCTTTGATATCACTTTTTAGGATTAAAAGACAAAAATATAATAGTTACATGGAAATATAACCATTAATGCAAATGAATAAAGTACACATAAGTAGAAGAAGAAGAAAGATTTAACGTGGTTCACCCCAATCTTGGGCTACATCCACCAAATAGAGATTCCAATATTATTATCCATTAATTTCAACCAATTACAACCAGTGATCCCTTGCAACTCAATACCGCTACAAAATGTTACAATAATTCTTCACTCTAACAAGCCATAATCATAACACCATTTTTATTATAGAAAACCCCTAACCCTAAAAATTACCTGATGGGTCAACCTAGGGAAATACTTGATGAGTCAACCTAGGGAAATTCTTGATGAGTTAACCCAAACCCTGAACCCCATAAATTATAAAAAAGTGTACAATATTAGCCTAATCAGTCACCAATAATCAACATAGTTGATGATGGATTTATGACTAATGAATTTCTTAATGCGACATTTGGCATTGATATATAGCTAAATATTTACAAGCTCATTTAATTTATTTGATTATATTTTATTTATAAATAACTAAATTAGTATCTAATGGTTATGATCAAAATTCATGGTCAATATATCTATGGTAGTGGATGTGTTCCCCCGACCCCCTTTTTCATGACATTGATTCCACAGGTATGTATCTAATAAAGCATTATATTTATTAAATATGAGTAGTAGGTAATTAAATGAATGGTTGTTTCGTAACTCACTATGCATGTGCATTAGTTTAATGTTGGACCCTCTATGTTCACACCATGCTGTGATGGACATCATGGCACTTTCACAAAGGTATATGTTGATTTAATTTACTTGATTATATTAGTAGAATAATTATGATCAAAATCCAGTGTCAGAGTGTTCATTATAGTGGTAATATTCCTTCACCTCCTTTTTCACAACATCGTCGAGTCCACAAGTAGGACATAATAACCTGGCCAAAATAACCCTAGACAGAATAAACCACCTATAATAACCCAAGGACAAAATAACCAAAGCCAAAATAACACGTGGTCAAAATAACCCATGGACAGAATATCCTCGTAAGAATGTAGAGAAATGAAAATGAAATTTATAAATTACATGTATGTTACTAAAAAAAATTATTAGTAAAATTCTCAATTAAAGAGTCAAATTATGAGCAATGCCCCTTATATAATCTAAAATTTTATGGTTGTCAAAATTATTAACTAGTCTTTTTCATCTTTCTTTGAGTTCAAGGTAATTTTCCTGCTTGGTTGCCCAGTGTATCCTGTCATATATTTCTCTATTTTATTCTCTTGGAGACCCTATTCTCTTTCACTGCTTTGATGAATTTCTAGATTAAGTTGTGTGATACTTGAAGCAATTCACTAAATCCTCTATTTCATCCCTCAATAGTATTATTGGTTTTGGGAAGATCATCTTGAATAGTTGAGTAACAATTTTACATTGTGATTGGAAACTTAGGTGATCATCTATTGCCTCTTTTGGTTAGTATACCAATCCATGTTCTTCAAAATAATCAATTATGGGCTGTAGAGTCTCCTCATGTTTTGTATAATAATGAGATTGTAGAATTATATCAAATGCATTAATTACATCTATCTGAGTTGTGAAAGCTAATGTAGCAAGTTTCTCAATCTCAAATACAAATATTTCATTGACACTATAATGTGTTTGTAGATCTTCTTATTGAATGTTCCTCCACAAAAATTGAGAGAATGGAAAAAATATCCTCGATTATTGACATTTGGAAATTTTTCATGAAACCTAATTCAAAATCAATAAGTATACTTTTGGGGTTTAGACTAGGTTTAAGTTGTTTTAATTCTCCAAGTACTTGTGAATAAGTGGTTCTTATTTTTTTGGTCATAAGAATATAAATGAGTGGAAATATTGCATCAGTTTTCAAGTCATGGATCGTGTACAACTATTGGAAAATAATTGGCACTATTTTAAATGTAGTGTCACTAAACCGATTTTCAGATTCTTTCAGATTTTGCACATTTTGTGTGGTGGTGAATTTTAGAAAATGTTTCTCATCATTACTATCATGAAAAATAAACTTTTCCCCTCTATTGGTAATTGTAAATCCAACCGGTAAGATAAGATTTGTCGATGTCTGAGGATTTGGCGGTGGTGCTTCAAATCTTAATCTTTTTCTTTAAGTCATTTTGGATAATGCATTGGTTGAAGGTATTGCTCCTACTAGGGGTAATGAACTATTAGAACATGAAGAAGAAATGATATTTCTTGTAGAATCTTGAGCCGAGCACGTCATATCTTTCATTTCGTTCAATTTGTGTTTGACAATGATTATCTTAGGTTTTGGAGCATGATTATGTTTTGTACTGTTAATCACATCACCAAATTCTATTTGTGTCGTAGTATAGAACCAACTTGAACATTTATTTGTAAAATATTCTATACAATGCCAGATCATTTTATTGTTGCCTTTTTTATGAAACAAAAAGGTGTAACCATTTAAAATAAGTAATTTCTTATTTTTTGACTTGTTAAAAACTGAAGAGGCATTATATACATTAAAAATTATAAAGAATGTTTTGGTTCCCTAACAGTATATTGATTTTTTAATTCTATTCTAGAAAACCCTAGGAAATTTTAAAATAATGTTCAAACAAATATATTACAAAATATCTTCTTTTATGAATTTGGATTTCTCTTCTTCTTATCACTTTAAACACTCTTACTTCTTCTCCCCTTCTTCCTTTGTTTACTTATCTTAATTCTACCAGTTTATATATCTTCTTAATGCCTCTTCATAATATCTTTTCACTTATATCTTTTCAGAATAACTCGTAATTATCTTATTCCCACAAAATTGCCTTTTGTTTTATAATTATTTACCATTTTATAGGTTATTTTAGCATATTAAAGGTGTTTTAAGGGTATATAATGGATCTATGGTCTAAAAATGACCTAAATAGCATCTATGATACCTCACAATCCTTTTTTAATCTAAAAGATTAATGTTATTTAATCTTTTGTTATGCTTGTTTATGTTCATTGCAATCATATTTATAATTTAGTTTAATAAATAGTTTTTGTGACTATTTATGCTCATTCGGGTTATTCTATCCATGGGTTATTCTGACCACAGGTTATTTTTGCTTGGGTTATTTTTTCCTTGGGTTATTGTGGTCGAGTTATTCTGTCCAATGTTTTTTTGGCTGGGTTATTATGTTTGCATACCAATAAAGTATTATAATTATTACATAGGAGTAGTACATAATTATATGAATGATTGTCTCATAACTCACTATGCAATTGCATTAGTTTACTGTTGAAGCCTCGACATTGATACCACATAGTCATGGCACTATCATGGAGGTATCATTTATTCATTAGTGGTGTACTATTCTTGATAACTAAATAATACTCTTGTTGTTTCATTTTTAGTTGTTGACATTAGACACTCCTCTTGTTGTTTGTGACTCTTTGGATCATGGGGTCATTGCAACTATAGCGAGTTTCGAAGCATTGACTGAGGTATGAAAGATATTACTTAATTTTAATTATTGCTTTAATGGTTTATATTGATTTTTTTAAATAATATTCATGTATGTATTATAATTATTAATTTTATTGTTGTTGTAGGGAATTGTAACTTTAGATCATTAACTTTCCCTCCTGTGGATGAACATAACAACTATTTATTAGCGGTAATAAAATATTGTATTGTATGTCATCCTATAATTCAATTTCAATGTGTATTAGTATTGATGTTCATACGTGTGTTTTAATCGCTGGAGCGCCAGAAGAGTCTAGAGAGGAGAACAAGTGAGTGCACTCAAAAGAATCCAACATCCACTGCATCTCCATCCACCCAACATTCAAAGGAAGCTCCGGATTTGTTTTCTTCCCCTTGTGGGAAATGACTTGATTAAAGACATATATTGTATTCCTATATGACATTATTGGACATATTTTTGTATATTGTATATGCCACATTCTACACCCATTTAGATTTTAGGAAGCCTATTTAACTGTATGATATTATTGAATATATATATATATTTGGCTTAATTCCCTACGAGTATTTATAGTTCATGTTTTAAGTATGCAGTTCATGTCTCATGTGTATTGTTGATGTATACTACTTCATATTTATGTGGATGTCTTATGCTTTGTAGATTTCTCATGCCTTATATTTATGCTTGCATGTATCTATGTATATTGTTAATGTATGATTTATTCTTTATGGAAACATGTATATTTCATTCCATATAGCTTTAGTTACACTACTTTTAGCTCAAATCATTTATGTAGAAGGTTATGATGTACATAAATATATGAGTATCTAACATAATATAATATTCTATGTTGGATTTTAGTTAATTGCTTGTTTAAAAAGTGGTTGGATAGTCTTGTGGTTGATCTAGTTTCATAGTAGTCATTGAAGGCTCAATTATTTTTAACATTTTGTTTGATGAATCAAGGTGGTGTAGGGGTTCCATGCTAGTCCATGTTGGTCCATGATTGAAAATGAAGGTTTAGTGTTGAGTTTATGGTGTTTCAATCTTATTTGGTCCAATAAGGTCATAATAGACCATATAATTTAGTAAGAGTCATTTGGCTTCAAAATTGTAAAAGTTGCAAAATCTTGTAAAACTTGTCAAATTTTGTCAAATATTAGCCCCTACAAGGTAGATCAAAGGTTGGTGAATAGTTTTGTTAGGTGTTTCTTATCAAAAAGTCTCCCCTTTTAACAGTTGAACTACTTAAAAGGGCCCTCCTTTTGAAGAATAAATTTAATGAAGTTTTGAATTATCAAGTGCATGAAATTAACCTTTGAAACACAAGGCTTTAGACAAACTAGGACCTAGGTGGATTATTTTTACCTAGAGGGGAAAAATATGTAATGTCATAGGAGAAATATGCACAAGCTAAGCAAAGAGATTCATAGCACCAAAATACTCAAAGAATGAACTAATAATCAATATAAAGCTTTGCAAAATTATAATCAGAAATTAAACAACTTAAGAAAACTAAATGATGCTAAGAGCTTCTATTGCTTCTCTTCGCTTT
Organism: Thuja plicata; assembly: GCA_018584345.1. NCBI lineage: Eukaryota > Viridiplantae > Streptophyta > Pinopsida > Cupressales > Cupressaceae > Thuja > Thuja plicata. The sequence continues at coordinate 10,764,024 of MU227649.1, forward strand.
GTTGGGATGTGACTAGTTGGCACTCAGACATGATTTTGACAGCATCCAGGCTCAAAGCTTTAAGAAAATATGATAATTAACCTGCAAAGTGATAGGACAAGCTTGATACTAAAATTTGTCATTCTCAAATGAGAAAGAATGGGGTTTTATATAGGAATTTTAGGTAGGACAAACAATTGAGATTAATCTGGGAAAATCAAGACCAATGGATGTGATTTGGGAAAAGAATTTGATTTTTTATTTTAAAGAGATTAGATTTTAAGAAACTTAATTTTTCTATCTATGAGGATTTTTTAATTTTAAAAATTTGATTTCGTCATATTTTTAATTTTTTTATTTTCTCACAATGTAAAATTGAATTAAAAATTAATTTTTTGAGAAATGTGGAATTAATATGAAATTAACTGAAATTAGCTTGAAATGAAATTAATTAGAAATTGACATGAAATCAAATTAATTTAATTTAGGAGGAATAATTAGATAATTTAACTAATTAAATTCAAACTATAGAAATTTTAGGAAATTAAATTAATTAATCAATAAAGATTAATTAATTAAATAATATTAACTATTTAATTAATTTTGGGAGAATGATTAAATGATTAAGAAATTAGACTGTAGAGGAAATAAGATGATTAATTAATGATTAAAGAACCATTAATTAGTAGAGGAATAATTAGCAATTTAATGTTAACTCGCAAACATGAGCATTTTGGGGTATCTATATTTGCCCCTCTTTGATACAATGTGATTAAAAAAATTGTATTAAACAATAATCTAATTAGGATTCTGCCCCAACATGTCCCGATAATAGAAGGTAGATTTATGCCCCCTTAACAAATTAAGTGAAAAATACATTAGTTGAGTATTAATTTGTCGAAAGTGTAAAACAACATGCACATGAACAAACAACTTAAACAATGAAGTCACAGTTCGAAAGATATCGCAGTTTAAATTTTTTAGGGTCCACGAAGATTGAAGAGGTCAAAATTAGGGCTTAGGGTCAAACGACTATAAATAGAGACTAGGGCTCTCATTTCATCACTTTGCATTCAGGAGCTCCTCGAGATCAAGTAGGAATTTCTTTTGTTTTCTTGCGTTTACAGAGCTATGGTTGGTCTCATTGGAGTCATACACTTGTAATATTGGGTTCGCACATTTTATCGTCTAAAGGGTAGAAAACTTGCGATAAGTGATCATACCTACCTCATTAATTTAACACATTTATTATGCTTTAAATTTCTTTAATTTTTCTGTAATCATTTACAGCTGCCGCAATTGCCCTACAATTTTTCTGCATTCACAATTAGTATGCTGCAACTGTAGATTAAGTGCCACAATTTCTAAAAATGTCGCACTTGCATATTTTAATACCGCATACAAAAAATGATTATTGCATTCGATGTTAAAATGCCACAATTGTATAACTAAACCACATATGTAATAAAATTGCCACAATCGTCATGTTTTGCATGCTTTTAAGTTTTCCAGTTAGATATTCTATCTTGATTCTAATGCATGGTCATGTTTCCTATTTTTCAAGAGGTCTATGATGTTTTCCGATGTAGAGAGACCAAGCCTTCGAGATTGACTTTGATATTTCAGCTTTATGAAGCTGAGAGAAAGGTCTTGAGAAAACTAGAGTTATACTAGGTTACATATATGCCTGAGATTATGACCAATATGGGTTTGATCTCTGGTCTTTTGGAGAGGTGGTACTTAGATATGTGTACCTTTCATTTACCTATTAGTGAGGCCACAATGAACCTCAAGCATGTATATCACATCCTACAGATTATGATTCATGGGGCATTAGCAAAGTTCTCAAGACAGCCAAGGATGTTAGCTTTGGTAGAGTTGGCTGGGGTTCCTAAGGATCAGTTAGGTTTGGATGACCCCTATAATATTCCTTGGCCAAGATTTAGGGGCACACTGGATAGGTTGACCATTCTTCTGGGAAGTTTGATTTGCGGTAGTGTATGCCCTAAAATGAGAAAACATTTATGTTTGCTTATGTAATATGTATCTTACCATGTGGGTAAGTCGATTGGGTGTGGGATCACATCACTAAAGATCTAGGCATAGGTGCATATAGTTTTCTGTTAACCCATTATTCCTAGAGATCTTCCTTAGGGGAACCCCTATATTTATTTTTATGAGGGAGAAGTAGTATAGAGTCACATGGCTACTATATATTGGAGGAATCATTTAGACATGTTTCCCTACTTTATTTAGATACCATATAGAGCTTGTCTAGTTTGGGTAGGTGAGGAGGTTCATCTGTCATTATGCAAGTCAAGACAATATCTAATAGGGTGCACTACTAACCATTCCCATATGTCAGTGACTCCTATGCCTTCTTTCTAGGAGATCCAGGGATACTGCCACTTGGGGTCTAGTTTTTCCTACAAATTTTGAACATCTAGAGTTTCAAGGTTTGAGGCCACTGTAGGATTTTGCAAACATGCAAATCCATAGACCCCGAATACACCTGCATGCAAGAACCTGATACAAAGAAGAAGCAAAAAATGAAAAAGATGAAGAACTCAGAAGTTGCTCAGAAAATGAGAGCAAAATTATAATCTGAATTAATGAAGGACAAATACAAAGTTCGACCTTATAAAGGTGAATGAAACCCTAAAAAGTAAATACTAGGATGCGCATTATTAATTAGGAATTAATTAATAACGCACCTAAGAGAAGCATAAGCTAAAAGAGTAATAATAGTCTAACACCCCCCCTTAAGCTGAACGCAGGGAGAAAGCAGACCTA
>MU227649.1:10770359-10791544 GCA_018584345.1 Thuja plicata
TATTAGAGAGAGAGAGAGAGAGAGAGAGAGAGAGAGAGAGAGAGAGAGAGTTTATTTATATTGTCTGAGATTTATCTCTTTGGGAGGCTATTGACATGATCTACTAATCCATGAGAGAGGTATAGAGGGAGATTGAGTACTAGAGAGGGCACTATAAATGTTTCATCCCAGTAGAGTAGAGAGTGTTGAGCTATACAGTTTCTTAGAGGACTATGAGATCTCAAGGATATTAGGGTAGTGGAGCAGTAGTACAACTGACCTGAGAAGCATAGGAAAATGTTTCTAAGGTTGTATCTAGACAGATTGAGGTAGGACCTTCCATGCCACCTCCCAGACCAGAGGATGGAGGCATAAATAGATGACACTTGTTGTTATGCTTTTGTATCAATTGGGCATAGACACTTATTTATTTTGACTGAGCTTGTGAGCTCCCATTGTACTTAGACTCATGATTTGATGATATATACATACAAGATGCATCTTTTTTGGTGGCATTATGACTTGTTTTATATGATGTGTCTATTTTAGTGTATACTTTTAATTTATGCCATGTATTTCTATATGATTATATGATGATTAATGTACATGATGAAGTACTTATGACATGATGCACTTATGACGATGATATGCTATGATTCCTAGATGTACTAAATGATGTTATTTTATGATGATGTTTATGTGCACATGATACAATGTATGCATCCTTGTGCTCTTGTGGTTTTTTCTATGTAGTAGACTTACCATGTATGCAAGACCTAATATGATATATCTTGAGCACCGTTAGGACTAACTAGATTAGTTAGGAGAATACTAGTAAGAAGAGCCAATTAGTAGGAAGAATTAGTTAGAAGAATTGATGAAATTATGCTATCAAAATAGATGATGTATTGAGTTTCTACCAAATATTTTCACCAATTTCATCATCATGCCTTATTTTGAAAAGAAAGAGATATGAGTGAACCCAGATACTGACCATCTAGATACTGCTACAATCTCTATTAAAACAAGTAGGAAACCCACAAGGAATGTTTGACATCATTCAAGGATTTTCTCAGACTTGGGTGTGTGTGGATTCCATATGCATGATAGTACTTATCACGTTCACCTAAATCATCATTGCCCAAGAATTTTATTAAAACACTCCACAAACAACAATCAAAGAAAACAAGATTATGAAACATTATAGCCACTCTCGCCACTCAGTGATATCCTTGAGGAGCATAGGAACACAATAATGAAAGATAAATTGATAAATAGATTGACATGACTCACTTTGTCAAAAACCCTACTGATCTTTGTTTGGATTTATTTTGATGTGGAAGTGTCTGGTTTTAGAAATGGATTACCTGTATGAGACCTATCTGTCTAGTTTCGAGTGTATCCATCATTCTATAAGACATTTAATTGATTTGATTGATAGATTAGATTGTTGATAAAGGTGAGTCTGATGAGTCCATTGCTAATTTATGAAGCTCATTGCTTTGATTTGAGATTTGACATTTGACACCATTTTCTGCTTTTCGTCACACAAATAACTTTATTATAAGTGTTTTTTGATATGTTTTGAATATTTTGATTGTTTTATTCAAAACATTTTGCGATGTTTTTGTCCATTTTTTCAGGACTTTTTCGATATTTTTTGGAGTTTTGTTTAGGGCATTATCTGAATTTTTAGGATTTTTTGGGACTTTACGCTCTTTTTAGGGATTTTTACATTTTGCAATTTTTAGGATTTGTTTTAGGACATTTTTCTCTTTTTAGGGATTTTTCCAAGTCTTTTACACTGCCCCTAGTCTGGTGAACTAGTATAGTTCAAGGATGGGTATGAATTATTATGAGGACAACATGTTTTGGCTTCCTGGCTTGGCATGCTTAGTGATATGCATTCAGTAAGTGCAAGTTGATCATTAGAGTTCATTGATGGTGAATTAGGATTTCAACACTTGGCACCTATTTTCTAGGTTTTCTCTAAGGTACCTACCCAATAGAGTCTGTTTGCTAGGTTTTCACCAAAGGGTAATTTTTTTTCTCTATACTTTTTTGTATTTTTCACTTTTTCTTTTCCAAGGCACCTTTTTACCTAGTTTTCACCAAGGTAAGTTTTGTATTTTTTTACATTTTTTAAGGATCTTTTAGACTATGTTCACTTGACCTTGGGATATCAGATGTAAAATACTTTGAGGTGTATGTTGTTGATTTAGTGAGGGAGATGATCTATTTATTGAGTAGCTAGTTGATATGCCCCATTATCAAAGGATCCAATGATGACATAGGGTCCTAACCAATTTGTTTCAAACTTTCCTGGCCTTTCTCTTTTTTCTTGGTTCTTTTGATTTTCCATGAGGACCAGATCTCCTACATCAAATAATTTGGTCTGTCTCTATTGTTATAGCCTCTACAAATAGAATTTTGATAGCCTAGTAAGTGATTCATGACACTTTATCATTTATCATCTAACAATTCAAGCTCACATAATCTGGCTACCCTATAGTCCTAATCTTTAAATGAAGTTCTTCGAAGAAATTTTGAGGGATAGGAGTTCAACCTTGATGGGTAAAACTAATTCTGATCCATACACTAGAGAAAAGGAAGTTGTCCTTGTTGGCATTTGGACACTAGTTCTATATTCCCATAAGGTAGGACTAAGCTGAAAATTCCAATCTTGACCAATTTTATTGAAAACTTTCTTTAGAATTTGCAAAATAGTTTTGTTTGTTGCCTCAGCTTGGCAATTTTCTTTGGGGTAGTAAAAAGATGAAATTTTTTTGTTTGATCTGAAGCTTCTCATAGAGGTAATATTGGACATCTTTTTTCTTAAATGGTAACCCATGGTCAATAAGTATGGTTTGAGGGATTCCATACAGGAAGATGATGCAATTCAGGGTAAATATAGAGATCTTCTTACTAGTAAAGTATATCAACAGAATGACCTCCACCCACTTAGTGTAGTACTTAGTGGTCATGATTATATACTTATGACCATTAGAAGAAATAGGCATAATTTTACCCACTAGGTCAAATCCCCATCTTGAAAAGGGCCAAGGAGAAGTGAGGGGTTGAAGCTCTTTATTTGGTGCATGTATAAGGTCTCCATGAATTTAACATTGTCTACATCTTTGAACATATTTATGAGCATCTGCCTCCATGTTTGGAAAGTAATATCCTATTCTCAAAAGTTTCTTTCCTAATTTATTTCCACCTGAATGTGAACCAAAAACACCTTCATGAACCTTGTACAAGGTTGTCTAGGATTATATGGAATTGAGACACCTTAAGAGTGTACCATATAGACCTTTCCTATATACAGTATCAGGGAGAATGGTATACCTAGAAGATTTTCTAATTAGGGAAATCCTCTGGTTTCAATACAAGTTAGGTGGAAGGTGGTTGTCTTTCAGACGGGTATAAACATTTTTGTACCAGGGTGATTGGAGACAAGCAAGAACTCAAATCTTGTTTAATTTCCTAGCATGTCTATGAGGGATGCTATATTACCCATAACATATACAGATTTATTATGAACCCTTGTAATTTGTTCAAAAATAATGTACTAAAAAAATCTTGTATTTGATCCATCAAATTTTTATGTGATCAATTTTTCATCTTTAGTCATATAGTCATTATTCACTTGACTAATAACCCGCTGGGAGTCACCATAGACTTTGATATTCTGTATTTTCCATTGCATGACCAGATTCAACCCAATGATCAAAGCTTCATACTCTGCTATGTTGTTGGTGCATGGAAATTTAATTCTAAAGGAATTAGGAATTGAATCACCTTGTGGAGTAATAAGGACAATTCTTGTCCCCACACCATGGTTAGTGTAGGATCCATCAAAGTATAAATGCCATACTTCTATTATTGATGCTTCTACGGTGAGAATTGATTCATCTCAAAATTCATATAAAATCATTTGATGATCAAGTATAGGTACCTCTTCTTGTTGATCTTTAATGACTTGTCCTTTAATATCTTTTCGATCCACATATTCTATGTCAAATTCTCTTAGGATCATGACCCACTTAGGGAGTCTCCTAATAAGTATTTCCTTGCATAGAAAATAATTTAATGGATCTATATGAGCTATAAGCTTTGTATGATGACTTAGTGTGTAATGTCTTAGCTTCTGGGAAAAAAAGACAGCTATGAGGCATACTTTCTCTATTGGTGAATAATTGAGCTCATATCCAACTAAGGTTCTATTGATGTTATAAATGGCTCTCTCTTTTCCTTGATCATTGTGTTGGGATAAAAGAACTCCTAGTGCCGACTTAATTGCTAAAATATATAATAGAAGTTGTTTTCGTATAGTTGGTGGTACCAAGACTAAAGAACTTAGTAGATCCTTAAATACCTAGAATGCTTTTTGACATTGTTCCATCCATACAAAAGTTACTCCTTTATCTAATAGGTGATGAAATGGATGACATTTATCAGCCAGTTGTGCTACAAACCTTTTGATTGATTGTAGCCTTCCCTGAAGTCCCCTGCGTTGTTTTAGGTTCATGAGAGGAGGCATGTCTAATATTTATTTGTATTTTTTGAGGTCCACTTCTATTCCTCTGTGTGAAACTATGAATCCTAGGATTTTTCTAGAAGTGACTCCAAAAGCACACTTTTTTGGATTGAGCCTAACCTTGTATTCTTGTAAACTATAAAACATAGGACCCAACACTTGTAGATGAGTTTCTCTAAGCTTGGATTTTTATACGATATCATAAAAATAATCTTCTATTTTTTTGTGGATCATGTCATGGAATATTGTCTTCATTGCTCTTTGATAGGTAGCACCTATATGTTTCAAACCAAAAGGCATGACATTCTAGAAATAGGTGCCCCAGACACAAGTGAATGCAATTTTATGTTGATCTTCATGAGCTATTCTAATCTAGTTGTATCCTAAGAATCCATCCATTAAAGATAACATTTGATGTCCCACTATCAAATCTACTATAATATCAATATTTAGTAATGGGAAGTCATATTTGGCACTAGCTTTGTTCATGTCCCTAAAATCTATGCATATACTGATATCACCTGAATGTTTCGTGACCGGTACAAGATTTGAGATCCAGTCTGCATAAGGAATGGGTCTTATGAAGCTGACATCCAAGAGTTACTTTAACTTAGCTTTCACTAGTAAGTCAACATGTGGATGCATTTTTCTCAGTTTCTATTTGAGAATAATGGTAGAAGATGAAATACTAGCTTTGGATCAAAACCTGACATGTTAGCATATGACCAGGCAAAATTAACTTATCTTTATTTAAAGAAGGTGATAAATTTATCTCTATCTTGAGGTTAAATATATTTGGCTAGATAAATATGATGATATTATGGAAAAGAACAACTAAGAAGGGGGTGAATTAGTTATTTCCAAACTTTAATATTTAACCTCTTTGATCCTAATTTATCCTTTAAACATGTATACCCTAAATTTTGATATGATTACTTGAATACAAAATATGCATGTATACATAAATCAGAATCACATTCACACACTTGACACAATATTTTTATCGTGGAAACCCTATAAGGGGAAAAACCATGGTGGGTTTTCTTACCCACATTAAGAAAATACCTTGTTAGAAGTATAACCTTAATACAATATATGGGGAATGCACATGCATTTAGGAACACTGCCTATAGTTCACTTTTCAAATGAAAAGGCTTGGGCTATAACCTTAAGGAAGGCTCACTGCCTTACAATATGATCACTAAAATTATTGTGTGAGCTGTGTAAGTGACATATACCTCATGTTTGGTACAGTTACAATGTAGCACAATGTAGATATTTGTTCAACCCCTTTGTTGAAACACTTTTGATTCCCACTAAATTAGGCTCTCCCTTTGCTAGCCACCTCTAGAATTAGTGTCCACAATCTACACCTCAAATTTTCCCTAATTTATCATTTTATACCAAGAACTAGGTTGGAAAAACCTAACTCGTCATCTCCTTTAACCTGCATGCCAGATCTGTTGATTCAAATCCATCTCTAGCTGCTTAATATTGACCACACTCTATATCAACCTCCTCGAGATTGTAAATCTTCTAGATTTCATGATTAAGCACTTGTGTGACATGATTTACCAAGTCAGCCAATAACATTAATAATAATAAAAATACTAACATTGACCGAAAACTCCACCAATTTGATCCTTTTGATTCATGCGTATCGCTAAAGCATCAAGCACTTACTTCAAGAACATCCTATAGAATCCCAAAAAACACTCAAACATTCAAATCTACCACAACCATTGGATTTGCCAGCTATTTTCCACTAAACTTGAAGAACACTATCAACAAGTTACTGAGATAGTAAGAGTATGCCTTGCGGACCTTTGAAGTATATACCCACTGAGTTAAAGACACCAGAGTATGTCTCAAAAATGCTCCTAGATGCGCTCCATGAAATTCTAACTCTACTGTGAACACCAGACCTCTTTGTGTCTTCTAGTCATCAGGGTCTATCAATATGTCTTATAGTGACCCTCTACAACTTGCTTATCTATAAAAATCATCATGAAACCTTTTGTAAATCTGGATAGACATGGTAAACATATTCAAAATGCTTCCTCTATGTGCATGAATTCATCTCTGCAATGTCTTCTTCTCACTAGACCTTCTAACATTCTTCTCCACTAACTAACTTGCGATAGTTAAGTTAGAAACAACCAAAGAAATCTTTTGATTAGTCCTTATGCTATGTGGACATCAATGCCAACACAACCATCATCCATCTTTTCCAATTTTCCAACAAAATCCTCTTAGGATGTTTCTCATCTCCTAAGTTAGCTTCCAATGTTTCTTCTACTAGTAGTATCAGTCTTTCCTCATCTAAGGGAAGGGGTTCCAACTTTCCATCTTCTGGCACCTTAGAAAGGTTTTCACCAGAAGATACATCTTTTATTTTCACTTGTTCATGCTCAAGAAGTGTATTTTGGTTTTCACTAAGTAACCTTTCCTTTTAATTTTTTTCTTTTATATTTTTGATTGGAAAGATGATTCACCTCCCCAAAGTATGCAGACCTATCTAGATCTATGTAGTATCTAAATTTATGATCTCATGATGGAATGCCTTCTCAAAGCCCCAGGAATTTAGAAATAGCTTGTTCATTTTCAAATGAATCTATATCTGGTCATCCTTGTTGGTCCCAATCTATCATTTTAGGGTGAACTAGGCATTGGTTACCTCTAGGTTGTGACTTATTTTGCGAAAATGGAACTACAGTGATAAATCTGAAAAAATTACACGTGAGAAGTAGATAGACTATTCAGGGAGTTGACATCAACTTTCTTGTCTACACAAGGTTCATCTTCTAAATTAAGATGGTCAAATATTTCAACTATGGTCATGGTACTTGAGGTATGAGGGGTATCCCATGTTAGAGTAATAGTCTATCAGGTTATTAATTAAATCATTATGATCTAATTACTAACTCACCTATTCACTCTAGTTTGCTTTAGCTAACCTTAGGGTTTCGTGATTCCTTTATAAGGATTCACCTCTTTTGTTTTAGGATGGAGTTCTTTTACATCACATTGTAATCTAGAAATATATTGTTAATATATTATTTTCTGTTGCATACGATGTCTCCTCTGGCTTTTTGGCCGCCATAGTTTCTTCTTTTCTCTTCTGTCTTTGCTTCAACTTTGTGATAGGTTTGCATGCAGGTGTTCTTGGAAGAATAGGGCATTTCCTATTTCTAACATGGTATCAGAGCTCGCTTGCTACTGGTTGTTCATGTTTTGTTGAAGCATACCAGACACAGAGGGTTTTAGAGGTTTTTTAGTGTTTTTTGTGGTGTTTCAGGGGCAGGCTTTGGTTATGGTCACTTTGGGCTCAAACAGACATTTCCATTGAGCTTAGAGCACCCCAAAACCGTAGAAACCACATAAAATTTGTCCATTTTGGATTACTGAACTCTGAGGCAAAAAAAATTTAGTTTTCTGTGCCGTACGACACGGAAACCGAGGCAAAAATTTAAAAAAAAAATAAAAAAAACTTTTTTTTCAAAGGTTTTTTGTTTCATTTTTAGCTCTGCCAGTGCATTTTGTAATGGCGCCAACGACACACTGCCATCGCCCCACCGCAGCCCGGCCCCGCCGGCAGCACCTCCCGCTAGCTCCTCCGGCTGTGCATCTCTCTGCGGCTCCGCTGGCCCCTGCTCCTCCCGGCCCCGCTGCCACCAGCCCTCCGCCGCCTCTCAGCCCCACCTTCCTTCGGCCTCCGCCACCCCTACGGCCCGCTCCGCGGCCCCAGCCGCTCCACTGCCCTCTCAGCCCCAAATCCCCGCCTCCGCGCCGCTCGAACCCCACCCGACGGGTTGTTTTATTAGCCCCCGCGGGCCTGTTAACACTGCGGCTGGTCATATGCCGGACCAAGGGCTCGGCCCCAACCCCTATGTGCACCATGCACACAGGGGCCTATTTTTTTTAGCCCTAGGGGCTTAAACCCTTTTTTGGGGTCTTTCTGACCCTCCTAGACTATTTTTGCTCTATCTTGAGCATCCGGGGGTCTTTTTATGACTTTCATATACCATCAGAAAGCTCTTTCTGAGAAATTTCTAATGATGGAGTTTAAGGTTTTGGGTTCTACTATTCTGATAGCATTTTTTGCTATTGAAGTCCAATGTTTGTTTTTGCCTTCCGGGAGCCATATCTTGCTCATCCGGAATCTATTTTTGGCAAACCAGATATCGTCAGAAAGCTGGTTTAGTGAACTATTCAGTTACAGGGGTATTTTTTTCCAAATTTTTCTCTAGGTTATCTCTCCTTCAAGTTTGGCAGTTTTTGCACTCTAGCAAACTACTTGGGTTCTACAGGTCCTGGGATCTCCTCTTTTGATTTTCTGGCTCACTCTTCTTTTTGACTTTTGCGCTTGTTGTATCTCCACTATTGCATGGTTTTTCTGTAAATACACTGTGATAAAGTGCCTACTTCTGTATATCTGGGATCTTGTACACCTTGTATAGTTTTTGTACTCGCACTCAGTTATAAAGTGCCATGGGGGGTTATGATGTTATGTCATTTTAGGCTCATCCACCTTTGTCAAGTGAGCGTACCTTCCACAACATTATCCCATGCTATGTGTCGGTGACACCACCCTTTATCCTGTGTTTGTACTTTTATTGCACTGTTGGTGTTCCTAGTTCTTCTTTCTGCAGATGTTTTTGGCATTGCATTTTAGTGTTCCTGTCACCTCTCCCTGTTCAACATTATGGGGGGTTCACCGGTTAGTTCTATTGCTTCCTGGTTTGATTGATCAGCTCTTCAGACATTGTCTTCTCTACCTGGTCATGCACTTCAGTGGGGGTTCCAGCAGTTTCTTATGACAGAGTTTACAACTTCATGCTTCGGAGATGCTTCCTGCTCATTCTTGTTCCTCTCTTTGGGACTTTCCCTAGATTGAAGGCTCAGTTTCCTTCATCTAGTTTATTTATTGTACTTGGGTACCTGATCAGGCCTTGTTGCCGGGACCCATCTTTCCTGCTTTCTACATCACATTGTAATCTAGAAACATATTGTTAATATATTGTTTTCTGTTGCATACGATGTCTCCTCTAGCTTTTTGGCCGCCATAGTTTCTTCTCTTCTCTTCTGTCTTTGCTTCTACTTTGTGACTTCTGAGCTTGTTGTATCTCCACTGTTGCATAGTTTTTCTGTAAATGCACTTTGATAAAGTGCCTACTTATGTATATCTAGGATCTTGTACACCTTGTATGGTTTTTGTACTCGCACTCAGTTATAAAGTGCCATGGGGGGTTATGAATATATGCCATTTTAGGCTCATCCACCTTTGTCAAGTGAGCATACCTTCTATGACATTAGCCCATATTGTGTGTCGATGACACCACCCTTTATCCTGTGTTTGTACTTCTATTGCACTGTTGGTGTTCCTGGTTCTTCTTTCTGTAGATATTTCTGGCATCGCATTTCAGTGTTCCTGTCACCTCTCCCTATTCAGCATTATGGGGGGGTTCACCTGTTGGTTCTATTGCTTCCTGGTTCGATTGATCAGCTCTTCAGACATTGTCTTCTCTACCTGGTCATGCACTTCAGTGGGGGTTCCAGTAGTTTCTTATGACAGTGTTGTTAGAAATAGGAAATGCCCTATTCTCCCAAGAACACCTACATGCAAACCTGTCACAAAGTAGAAGCAAAGACAGAAGAGAAGAGAAGAAACTATGGTGGCTAAAAATCCAGAGGAGACATCGTATGCAACAGAAAAAAATATATTAACAATATGTTTCTAGATTACAATGTGATGTAAAATAACTCCATCCTAAAACAAAAGAGGTGAATCCTTATAAAGGAATCACAAAACCCTAAAAGGGAAACCCTAAGGTTAGCTAAAGAAAACTAGAGTGAATAGGTGAGTTAGTAATTAGATCATAATGATTTAATTAATAACCCGATAGACTATTACTTTAACACCGCCCCTTAAGATAAGCTTAGGGAGAAGAAAAACATAGGAAACTACTGCAGAAAGCAGGAAAGATGGGTCCCAACAACAAGGCCTGATCAGGTACCCAAGTATAATAAATAAACTAGATGAAGGAAACTGAGCCTTCAATCTAGGGAAAGTCCCAAAGAGAGGAACAAGAATGAGCAGGAAGCATCTCCGAAGCATGAAGCTGTAAACTCTGTCATAAGAAACTGCTGGAACCCCCACTGAAGTGCATGACCAGGTAGAGAAGACAATGTCTGAAGAGCTGATCAATTGAACCAAGAAGCAATAGAAACAACAGGTGAACCCCCCCATAATTCTGAACAGGGAGAGGTGATAGGAACACTGAAATGCAATGCCAGAAACATCTGCAGAAAGAAGAACTAGGAACACCAACAGTGCAACAGAAGTACAAACACAGGATAAAGGGTGGTTTCACTAACACACAGCATGGGCTAATGTCATAGAAGGTACGCTCACTTGACAAAGGTGGATGAGCCTAAAATGACATAACATCATAACCCCCCATGGCACTTTATAACTGAGTGCGAGTACAAAAACCATACAAGGTGTACAAGGTCCTAGATATATAGAAGTAGGCACTTTATCACAGTGCATTTATAGAAAAACTATGCAATAGTGGAGATACAACAATCTCAGAAGTCAGAAAGAAGAGTGAGCCAAAAAATCAGAAGAAGAGATCCCAGGACCTGTAGAACCCAAGTAGTCTGCCAGAGTGCAAGAATTTCCAAACTCAAAGGAGAGATAACCTAGAGTAGAATCTAGAAAAAAATACCCCTGCAACTGAATAGTTCACTGAACCATCTTTCTGATGATATCTGGTTTGCCAAAAATGGATTCTGGATGAGCAAGATATGGCTCCCGAAAGGCAAAAAAAACATTGGACTTCAATAGAAAAAACATTGTCAAAATAGAAAAACCCAAAACCCTAACCTCCATCATCAGAAAGTGCTCAGAAAGCACTTTTCGATGGTATATGGAAGTCAGAAAAAGACCCATGGATGCTCAAGATAGAGAAAAAATAGTCTAGGAGGGTCAGAAAGGCCCCAAAAAAGGGTACCTGATCTCTCCTACTCATGAGAATCAGTTTTGTTGGTATAATCACAAGGTATCTCTTCTTCCACATAATTTGGGTCTTCCTCCTCAAGGATCGATTGGGTGGTTACAGTTTTTGTTTCTTGTGGAAAAAAATGTTGAAGTATGCCACTGATTTAGGTATGTGTATTAGCTTGACCCTAGTTTGGTTCAACAACCACTTGTTCATCTATAGTAATTTCATGAAAAACCACACTATTAATATATTGACCATACTCAAGTTCTCTTGTAAACTTTTGGGTAGGTGGTAGAGATAGTTCTAGTATTCCTTGTTGTCTTTCTCCTAGGCCTGTGGTTCCATTATACCAAAAATATTGTAGCATTGTGAATCCATATCCATATTGGGCCAGGTGTAGCTATATTGATGATGTTTCTTTTGGATCTTGATATAACCAGGTATTGATTTATGGATCAAATGGATTCTCTTCACTCAAATATCCCCATTTGACAAATGTTGTAGGTGTGCATGTGAAGATTACCAGTTCTAGTGTTTCAACTTGTTGGATTGGTCTAGGTCTACCATATGATTTGGAAGATAGAGGCAAGTTAGTAATTTTTAAGGCTTTCTCATAGTTGTATTCACCCATCCTCTATCTTGAATTGATATTTTAATTCCCATCCTTGGTGTTCCTATGGGAATTGAAGCAAAAGAAGGAACACTTTCTTCCTGATTTAATTGTACTTGATTTCCTGAACTACCCCTTAATTTATTCCAATATTGAAAAGGGTTTGGGTCTCCTTCTATCATGATATTTGTGACTTGGTAAGGAAAATGGATACACCGATGATATGTGGAGGGTACAACTTGCATTTTGAGTATCCATGGTCTTCCTAGTAACATGTTATATCCTAGTTCAAGGTCTAGGATTTGGAATGGATTATTTTTTACTATTGATCCTATCCTTATGGGAAAGATGAGGACACCTTTGGATGATCTCTCCTCCTTATCATATGCTTTGATGTTTATACTTCTAGTGATATCCACCCTTAAATCCAAGTATCCAAAGGTTTTTATTATTTTAAAGTACATATGTTTAATCTGGCTCTGCCATCAATGAGGAGCCGCTTGATTGTATGTTTGTGCACTTGGTCCAATAGGTGCAGAGGATCATTATGTAGAGGTTTGTGTAGTGGTACATCATGGTCCATATATGTATATTTATTGTTATTATAAATATAATTGACCATGTTTTGGAAATTTTCAAGAGATATGTCCCTCAGGATAGCTACATTTTAGAGTGTTTGGTCTAAAGCTTGCTTATGTTGAGGAGATAAGCACAAAAGCTCAAAGATAGAGATCTAGGCAGGCGTGCATTTAAGATGATCCACTAGACTATGATATGGATTGGGAGGTGCGATAGAGGTTGATGGTGTAGCAGAAGTAGAATGCATCCCTTCTAGGACAACCTTAGAATGGTAGGTTGTTTCTGCACATTTGGAGTTATTGTCTTTAATAGTGATATTAGCAATTTAGTTTTTAGTAGGATTAATATAGTTTATCACATTATAAGAAGATGCATAAGTATTTGAATTATTTTGAGGAGTTACCAGAAGCAAGGGCCTTCTCTTTATTGTGGCTTTATAGAGGATCCGTGAAGAGGGTGTGATCTATATTATCTCTTGGCTTAGCATTATCAACATCAATTAGGTTTTGTTTTAATTAAATTGTGTATGGTGTTCTTTAGATGATAACAGATTGATTTCTTGTGCCCCTTACCTTGATGGTATTCACAAAATTAATTATCATTCCACCACTTGGTTTTGAAAGCATTGTGTTTGAGTTTGGTTATCTCTGGTAGAATGATCATATTAGTCTGGATCAACTTTTTAAGTGTTGAATCAATGGGTTAGGTTAATGGTGTATATTCACATTTTTGAAATAGGGGTCTTGGTGGACGTTGCATATTGGATTAAGATTGAGAAATAGTAGTAGTTTGAACATTCACAACTGGGGTTTGTGTTTAGGATTTTTCTTGTGGTATGTGCATTACCGAGGTTTGGTTCTGCACTAGTGCCTCTTTTAAGAAAACTTTAGGTTGGGCATAGTTGACTATTTTGACATCGATGACACCATCATTGGTGACATTCTTATTCTTATTCCAACACTTAGATTTGTCTATAGGATTATTAGTGGTGTTTGGTTGGTTGTGATCAGAAGGAATCTCTCTTTTTATTAGATTTTTCTCGCAATGTATTCCTCTTTCGATTAACTATTTAAATCTGGGAGAAAGTTGTAATTCAGTAGTAAAGGCCATTTCTAGGATAAGGTTATCCACAAACATGACAATGAGGTATTTTTTAAGAACATCATAAGGGATGTGATTATTTGTACTTCTCCACCTCTGTAATAAATTATAGAAACACCAACCTTCCTTTTTCTTAGTATGACATAGGTCCTTGATACTAACTTTATATTCAATGTTATGATGGAAGTGAGCTATAATTTTTTCAGCTAGTTCTCCCCAGGATTGAATGCCATGGGGTAAGTGAGAATACCATTCCATTTTTGGTCTAGCTAAACTTTGAGGAAATAATGATATGAGATAAGATTCATCATGTGTAACCTCTATACAAATAGCAAAAAATTCCTTGATGTGTTTGATGGGGTTGGTCTTGCCTCTATATTTGTCAAATTTTTGTTTCATAAAGTGGATGGGAAATGGAGGCATGGGAATTGAGTGATCAAAGGGGTAAGGGTATACATCCTCTATTGTGTAGGACTTTGTTTGTCCTTGGTTTTCAAGATCTTGTATCTAAGTCTACAGAGTGTGTACTTGTTGAATCAAAATATAAGTCTATGATTGGGAAAAAATTCCAACATTTGAATGTTTCTTAATAGTTGGTAGATAACTTTATCTAGGATATTGAAACTGTGTTGCAGGTATATAAGATCTACTAGGGTTTTGATTTTTGTTACTAGATGGTAAATTTATTTGGAATCAGGGAAGATTGTGGTTCAAGGGTTATTGTTATTGAGATCATTTTTGGAACAAAGATCTAACCCTTGGAGGAGGTTGACTAAGTGTAGTACGGATAGAAAATGATCCTAGTTGTCTTTTTCCTTGTTGACTCCCAAATCTAGTTGGTATTGGTTGTGTTTTTTGGGTAATGACCAACGGGTTGAAATGCGTTTTTGGTGATGATGACATGACCAACGAAAACTTTAGTGGTGATTATTCACCATTTTCTAAATGTTGCATGTCGATGATCCAAGATTTGGTGAATATTTTGCATATATTGGATTGACCCTATCGCCCAAAATTTATTAATATTGGGTCTAATGCCTGGGCCCATTGCCCATTGGTTTATTTAATTTTCTCCATTTCTTACACATTATCGCCAATGGAATATAATTTTTGGTCACGGTAAATTTTTAAAAAATTCTCATAATTTTAAAGTGACCCCAAATAGATAGCCTATATTCGCCAATAGTTTTATACATATATATTTATAGGAGGCCCCAAATTTGACTAGCATTTTGCAGAAACGTGTCTCAAACCAATGCAATTTCACCAACTTTATTAATCATATGAAGGTATTGGATGACCCATAATCGGCTCAAAAATAACACAAGACATGTTATACTTGTAGAACTTATGGAAAGACATGTTGTCAATTAGTGCAAAAACACCTTAGTCACTTATATGATTACAGTGTTGACCGAGCAAGGAGCTTGAAGTGTAGCCCAAGAAGTTGTAGTATTGACTAAGAAGATAGTGGCAATCAGTATCACCCAAGTCACCAGTGTTACCCGAGTTGCACACCAGCTCCTAGTGATCAATGTGACCTGAGCATTCATTGTAGCCCAAGTGCCATAGATTACTATGTCGCCTGATTGTCAACATATTTCCTGAGTGTCAGTATATCACCCGAGTATCAATATAGGGTCAACTTAGTTCTTATTGTTGGAAATTAATTTATATCACGGAAGCTAACTTATAGAGGTATTTGATTTGGATAATATATATATGTAAGACACCTTTTTTATCCAAATATGTGTGAAATAATTATATATGAAAATATGAAGTGACAGATTGATTAAGAAGGCTACAATAATAAAAAGGAACAACAAAGACTCATCTATCACATTCAGGTGATTAGTATTATCTCAAAGTATCTTATTCAGAAAATCATAATTGTATAGAAGATCATCCATTGGCTCATCCTAACAGGTGCATCAGCAAAATCTTTTAACCTGGTGGACTTAACAGTCCTTTTTAAATCTCCTAACAGAGTTGCATACTTAATTGTATTGAAACAATCCTTTCACAAGGTGGACCTAACAATCTTTATTGCTCCTAACATGGAAGACCATTAGAAGTGGTCAACTATAAGCTTTAACCGGCTAAATTTATACTACAGTACTAAATCTTGTGGGTATCATCCCCACCCCAATTTTACTTTCTATTTGGAAGGTTTCTCGGTAACCAAATATTGTGTCAAGTGTTGTGAATGTTTATTTCTTTTCTATTTCACGCATGCAATCATATTAGATAATCTAATAAAAGATAAAATATAATAAGTTTTATTGGTTCTTGATTCACCCCCCCCCCCCTCTCAGTCACNAAAATATAATAAGTTTTATTGGTTCTTGATTCCCCCCCCCCCCCCTCTCAGTCACCTAGCCTCAATATATTTCCAACAATTGGTATCAGAGCTAAAGGTTCTCTTAATAGAAGTTTAACAACTTGAGCAAAGATCAGAGGCTATGGAAATATACAGACTGGAGAAAGCCATTGAAAATGAAAATATAGATCTACAAGTGGACATGGATCAAATTAGAAAACTCAAGGAGCAGCTCTCTCATTCCTTGAAAAGAAGAAAAGATTTAACAGTCCAAATGAATGATAAAAATTACATAGAAGAAATAATTGAAGACTTATGCAAAGAAAGAAGTTTTGAAGAAGATGATGCAACCATTGAAGACCTACTTACAAAGAATCTTAGTTTACATGAAGAATTGAAAAAGTTGAAGAGAGAACAAAAAATTCATTCAGTCAAAATATGTGAAGTCATGGAACCAAAGAATCAAGCAAAAAATGATAGAGAAATGGCACAAGAAGATAAAATATTGCTGAGTACAAGATTAAAGGAAATAGAAAATGAAATCCATCATTTATCACTTCAGCAAGCATATGTGATAAATCAACTCAATAGTTCAAATCAACAAGTTATCAATCTAAGGATTGAAAATGAAAGACTACAGAATGATCTCAATATTGAAAAGAAAACCAATGAGAGTATGATGAATTCATAGGTAAGCATGGATCATTTGATAGAGAAAACTCAATTCAGATATCATCGATAGACTAGATTAGGTTATACTGAACAAGGTGAATCCTTATAGCAAGGGGCTCAAAAGAACAACAAACCTACTTGTAATCATTGTGGTAACTTAGGGTACACAGAAAATAAGTGTTGGAGAAATGGAAATTCAAAGTTTAATGGTAAATTCTACAGATGCAAAAAATATGGACATATGGAAAGTGAATGCACTAAGAAACCTAAGTTTGAAGGAAAATGTTTCAATTGTAACAAACAAGGTCACAAGTCTTCCGAGTGCAGAACTAAGAAATGGAACCCTGTTGAATAATTAGCTAAAGCAATTTTTGGTTGGGACTACAGCACATGGAGAAGATGTTATTACTGTGGTGAATATGGGCATATTGGTGGAAATTGTGCATAGACTCACCTTAGAAATAATAATCCTACTAAGAGATGTTATGTGTGTAAACAAATCGGACATCTAAGCAAGAATTACATGAACAAAGAATAAGTGGATACTGGTTTTGAGAAAGGCAAATAATTTTTTTATGAAATTAGAACTCAGATGAGTCAATAGTGGGTAAGGAAGTCTCCTGAGAATTCAGACCAAAAAAATGAAGGATTGAATGGCACCCAAAATAGTGATTTGGGTGGATCCACCATCTCCGAATAAATATGCAAGGAGACAACTGTAACTGTGCATACAAACCATCATACATTAATTCTAGATATTCTAGCAAGTCCAAATCAACATATTGATGCACTAGGACACACTATGGTTCTAACTCAGTCAGGATCTCAGTTACATCCAAGTTACTTAGGCTTAACAGAGTTAAGTCATTTTGTATGATTTCGAAGATGCAAGGTTAGTTTTCACCAAGATTCTGATAAAGTCTGGGAGAACTACCCAATTTGTCACAACTACCAATTACGAAGCATTTAATGAAAATCTATGATGAAATTTATCATAAATGGTGGAATCAAAGGGTTATTGTTTATAGTTTACATAGTGATTAAGAGCTATTAGAGATTATAGAGAAAATTTGTATTTGAAAGATTCAGTTACAGTGAAGTTTTATTAATCCTTTGAGCGATTATGGCATCTTCATCTAGAAGAAAGGTTAAGAAAGGATCTAAAATGTTGGTGATGAATGTTGTCTGTGAACTGACAAATTTTAAGCTTCATCCAGCGATTGCAGAAGAGATAGATCCGATGGGAGCCCATTCCCAAATTCCTTTGAAGGTACTATTGATCAACAACATCTGAGCTTTCTATCACCGCACCATTCAGTAGCTAGGGACACTAGAGATGAATCAAGCATTTGACAAAATTTGTGTGTACAGAAATCTGAAGCCAAAACATAAACACCTTGAAGTTAAGCGTTTAACCCACATATTGCATATGTCGCAGAACTTCCAGATAAAATGGATTAGATTTGTTCTGAGCTGTATTCATGACATGCATCTCTGGTTGGAGAAACTAGTGAAGATCACCAAGACAATGATACACCATGTGACAGGGTAACCAATGCTTGACAAACCAAAAGATACCAAAAACCTACCTCGAGATGACCTAGCAAAGAAAACTCTTGCCGAGTGGATGGAAGAGGCATGAGGTTGAATGGATTCACAGACATGGACTTGAATTTTGGTATTCATGTGATTGAACACAAGATATACAATTCAAGCTGACCAAACAATGTACCATGCGAGGCTGTGGACTTGGCATACAAAGTGGTCAAGAACAATGTTTCATTGTTGTAGCTCATCTAATTGAGAAAAAACATGGAGAGCATCTGGGAATCAAAGACCAATCCATGTAAGTTTGGTTCACTCTTGGTATGCATATTCTTTTATGTTTAGAAGTGTTTCCCTTCCAAAGGCACATTTGTTTGGAAAAAGCGCAGACTTGTAGTTTATCAAATAAATGAATTCATAGTATAATTGGGAGATGATTTTGAGAGAATCATGGATGCATACTTTGAGATTTTTAGAGAGAAGATGGATAATAGATATAGAATCCCTAAAAAATTGGTAGAGGACTTCAAAGATGATATTTTCTTCCTAGTTTATTGTGACAAAGTGTACATTCAAGCAGTCAAGCCTAGGGTTACATGGGTGAAACCTCTTGCATATGAGGTTAACATTGATGAGACAAAAGACATTATTGAAGCTCTTATGAATGAGCTTGTTGATCCCAAAGCACCATATTTTGGTACTTATGAAGAAACCAAGAGAATAATTTAATTGGAGATTGAAATTCCTAATATCTTGAAGCGAGGAAGGAAATTGAGAAGATTGGAAAGAAATATGGCAAGTCTTCTGACTCTCCTTCAATCACTGAAAGAAAAGGAGATGACATAAAGATACAAGATGATGAATCTGACAAAGAAGAAGAGGTAGAAGCAGAGCCTCCTAAGAAGAAGAGGTTATCCCCAAAGAAAACACCTAAGGCCTCTACCCCTACTTTCACTAGATCCTATGGAAGATGAAGAAGAAGAAGATACAGTCATATTCAAGAAGCCACCACCTACATTTGAGAACAGGATTGAAGATTTGAAAGGAGGCAGTGGTATGGGATCTCTCAAATCATTGAAGTATGCAACTAGAACTATAGATGACCACAAAATGATTGAGGATGCATTAGTAGAGAAAATGGCAAGATGGAAGTATGATCTATCTGAATTGAAAAGCCATATGACTGAAGACCTTCTCAAGGCAATCACCATTCACTAGCATAATGTAGTACATATTGAAAATAACATCAGAATGGAAACCTTGAAGCAATTCATGCCTACTATAACTAGTGAAGAGGCAAAAGATGCTATGAATTAGTATGAGAGTAATCACACTCCAAGGTTTAGGACCTTTTAGATCTTAAGCAAGAAAATAGAGGATATTATGCAGGCCAAAACAAAGATATGGAAGACAATTTTTGAAATCAAGGAAGAAAATAAGATAGAGAAATAGGGTACAAACCCTCATGTATAGGCTAAAGAAGAAGAGTTACCTGAGATTCAGACCATTGAAGAATCCAATGCTGAACATATTGCAGTAGAAGTGATGGCATCCCTGCCCCAATCACCTATTCAGAAAATCACATCTCTAAGAAAAGAAAAGACTATATAATCTATATCAAGTCAAGTAGGAACCAAGCATTAGGCTCCACCTACTACTGGTCCAAGCCAAACTGAGTCACAAAAGGATATTTTGAATGTCTCTATAGTTTATACAGATTCTATAGTTGATGCAAAGAATGTCAATGCCTTATTCCAACTAAATACTGAGGAGAACACTGAGGATGGAAAGGATAAGGATGATGATGATGATGGGAAAGGAAAAGAAATCATTCCTTCATATCATCCCAAGGTCAAGGGTAAGGAAACAATCACTGATGAAATTGATCTTGAGGAAGCTATTGTGATTCCTAATTGGGATCTTTCCAATTTGACAGTTGAGCAGATGGATACCCTTGGTGAGCCATGGAAGAAAAGAGAAAGACAACAGAAGCTATGAGCTAAGAAGAAAATGAATAGAGTACTAGAAGATATCAAAGGTATATTCCTTGATTCTCTAGAAATTGAAGTCAATGAGAATGAATCTATTATGGACCAACTTGTTGACATAGTTCACAAGTTCAACATAGATCTTAATGGTCAGGAGAAATTACTATAGAAGGCAGAAAGGAAATTTGAGAATAAGGTTCTAGAGAATGTTGCAAGTAAGATTGCAATAGATCAAGTGAAGCTAACCACTATCATTAGCTCTATAGAAACCACTGTAAATAATGTCATATCATTATTTATAAATTTGAGTGATACTTCCAACTTTACCACAGGAATAAAAGACAAGCTGAAAAAGATTGATACATATTTGAAGGCAAGTACAAACCAGTTGGCACTTGACCCTAGTTCAATTTCAGCACATTTTGTGAAGATCAAGTATCTAAAAGATATGTAGGTAAAGATACTAAGGGAAGAAGCAAGAACAAGGGAATCGCTTACATGTATATAGAGCCAACTCCTTCCACATATGGATATGATGCAGAAACATAATGCTCATGCAAAGACACCCATTCATGACAAAAACTTTTCAGTTGCAGAGCTTATGATGGACTTTTCACCAGAGATTTGAATTGAGTTACACATCCTGAAGGTGCTACAAGAAAATTAGGACAATACTTTGTCTCAAATTTTGAAGGTACATAGTTATTTCCTTTCCTACTTTGGTATTTCCTTATAGATATATTTTTGGCATTTGTGTCAAAAACAAGGGGGAAAGTTATTGTATACAGAGGAAAAGATAGAATGTATATTTATGAGGAAATACATGTATAGAGAAGATATATAT
>MU227649.1:10791723-10801832 GCA_018584345.1 Thuja plicata
AAAGTATACAAGCACATGGTAAGGGGGAGTTCTGATTTTGTAGTTTGATCAAATTTTTGGATATGATAATTGTTTTTTACCACTAATGCCAAAGGGGGAGATTGTAGACCTTATGGAAAGACATGTTGTCAATTAGTGCCAAAACACTTAGTCACTTATATGATTACAGTGTTAACCAAGCCAGCATCTTGAAGTGTAGCCCGAGCAGTTGCAGTGTCAACCGGGCAGATAGTGGCAATCAGTATCATCAGAGTCACCAGTGTTACCCAAGTTACACACCAGCTCCGAGTGATCAATATGACCTAAGAATTTAGTGTAGCCTGAGTGCCAGAGATTACTATGTCACCTGAGTGTCAGCATATTGCCTGAGTGTCAGTATATCACCCAAGTGGATTACTGGACCCAAGTATCAGTATAGGGATGACTTAGTTCTTATTGTTGGAGATTAATTTATATCATGGAAGCCAACTTAAAAATTTATTTGATTTGGATAAGATATATATGTAGGATACTTTTTTTATCAAAATATGTGTGAAATAATTATATATGTGAATATGAAGTGGCAAATTGATTAAGAAGGCTACAACAATAAAAAGGAACAACAGAGACTCATCTATCACATTCAGGTGATTTGTATTATCTCAAAGGATCTCATTCAAAAAATTAGATTTGTATAGAAGATCATCCATTGGTTCATCCTAACAGGTGCATCAACAAAATCCTTTAACCAGTTGGACTTAACAGTCATTTTCAAATCTCCTAACAAAGTTGCATACTTAATTGTATTGTAGAAATCCTTTCACAAGGTGGACCTAACAATCCTTATTTCTCCTAATAGGGAAGGCCATCATAAGTGGTCAATTGTAAGCTTTAACTAGATAAATTTATATTGTAGTACTACATCTTGTGGGTACCATCCCCACCCTAGTTTTACTTTCTATTTGGAAGGTTTCTAGGTAACCAAATATTGTGTCAAGTTTTGTGGATGTTTATTGCTTTTCTATTTCATGCATGCAATCATATTAGATAATCTAACAAAAGATAAAAAAGAGTAAGTTTTATTGGTTCCTGATTCACCCCCCCTCTCATTCACCTAGCCTCAATATATTTCCAACAATAATTACGTGGGCTTCGCCAAATATTTATATACCTAATACCTCCCGCCAAAGTCACCAAATAAGAATTAGTGTAAAAAAATTCATAGATCAATATTATTGTACACCATTTTCTTTGGTTTTTTGGTTGGTTAGTTGGGTTGGTTGGTTGGTTCTGATATCTCTATTTAATTGATAGCAAAGTTTCAGACTGTTGAGTGCAACTGCATACTGCATTGGCGAGTCACGACTACACTTGAATTTGAGGCAAAGGTAAGTGATACTTATTCCGTGACTCTGTAATTTTGAGTTCATATTATTTAGTGGGAACCAATTAGCGAATAGTGGTGACCAGAGAGACCTCAAACATGATTTTAGCACCAATGAATCATATTTATATATATTATAGTCTATTGTCACTTCTTCAACAGTTTAACATTTTTTATTGCATGGGAAGTCATTGGAGAATGGAGATGTCGATCAACAATAAGGGCAAGGCTCTTGCAAGAGGGGAAAGTCAAGAGAGGCCAGAAAAATGTAGAACCTTATCATCATAATTTGGTCATGGTGTTGGAAATTGTTTTGTCCAAAATCGGGAAGCTACTTCATTACAAGTAGATTTTATAGATTCACAACATGAACCTACATGAGATATTGAAGAAGTAGGAAAACTTGATATCTCAGAACACGATGAACTTGAAGAAGATTTTCAGTTAAATACCCAGAGTATCCATAATGATATAATCAACTTGGATGACACTGAGAATGTCAAATATGATGATGGTGCAGGGAAGAAGAAAAGAAAATACAATTCAAAGAAGGATAGGGAATCAAAAATTGATCGGAAGTGGGAACTGTCGAGGAATTTTCAAATAGAATGGGTGTCAAAGTATCCATTCATTGAACTAGTATACAATCCAATTGAAGGTCAGCCTCTGGTAGAATGTAGATGTAATATTTGCACCAAGATAAATAAGAAGGAAAAGAGGTTGTGGTTAAAAATTAACACCATAGAGAACCATATGGGTAAACCTTATGAAAAGAAAACCATCGATGGAGTTGAAAAAATAGTGATAAGATGGAAAACAAAGGAGGAACCTCTGCATGTTAGGAATGTAGAATTATATGAATTTTAGTAGAATACATAGACGAAGTCTGCTCAAGTTAAAGGCTCTATTGAAGCTTGTTTTGGAAAAGCATTGAAAGTAGAAATAATGGTAAAATTTGTTCAATTAAGTGTTGTCTTTCATATTTTGAGCAGAGAGCATCCTATGATAGACTACCCATCATTGAGTGCTTTATTACACTTTCTAAAAGTTTGTAACTATCCTAACAGTCACTAGTCAGTAAATAGTGGATGGGAATTGGAAATTTGTCTTTCCAAGGTTGAAAAATAGGATCTAAAGGCAAAACCTAAAGAGTCAAATTTTATTGCATTGTCTTTAGAGGAGGTTACAAAAGTACATAATACTTTGTGGGTATGAATGCATGCTTATACTATACACAATTTTTCCTCCAACCTCATCTACTAATTGATGCTAAAATGAAGGATAATGTGATAGCGTAAAATTTATTTGAACTAGTAAAGAGTTATCTAATTGAATATGGAGGTATAAATAACATGAAGATTGCCAATAAGTTGGTGTGTGTTGGAGCAAATGGAGCTTCAATAATGTAAGGCCACAAGGGTGGTCTTTGCAAAAAGATACAATCTTCTTATGCACCCTACCTTACTCCCATTCACTGCATGGCCCACAGAATGAATCTAGCTTTTGGAGTTGTCAGCAAGCATGCTCCAGTACAAAAAATTAAAGTTTTAATCAAAGAGCTATACCAATACTTCTGTCGAAGTCTGAAATGATTGAGAAAATTTCAAAACTTTGCCGAAGGACTAACCAACAGGAACAAAATTCTGAAGGATAATAATACTAGATGGATCTCTTTGAATGGACTAGTACATCGAGTGTTTTCAAAACATCAATTGTTGCTTAAACTAAATTCATGAAGAAGTAGGGCTACCCAAATTTCCTGAGATGATGTGAAGGTTAACTAATGTATAGACACTCTTAATGTTAGCAGGTCTTCTACCCCTACTGGAGGAAATGAGAAATATAATGAAAAAGGCCCAAAAAAGAGAAATGTTTATTGCAGAATATGCTGCACTTCATAAATTGACATGCATGACGCTCGATAATCTCTGTTGATCATGTGATGATGTAAAATTTTCCATCTGGCTTAAAATCACAGATTTGGACAATCCTAAAAACTTTTTAAAGATTAGTGCAAATGGAGAGTTATGTGTAGAAGTAAGCAGATTTGAGATACCAATGCACTACTTTGCTAGGTTGAGTTTGAGGAACTAGAAAAGAATCACAGGAAGCAAATATCAAGTGTTAAAAGGGAAGACTTTACCAAGATCATTGAGTCTGTAACTGCTTCTGTGAAGCACATTGCCTATGGTCTTTCCTCATAGATTAGAGAAAGATTCCCTCTGGTCAAACTACTTGAATCCATGGCTATTGTGTTTCCTTGATATTGAAGTATCAACAATTTGAAAGATTATCAAACTAAGCTACTAACTTTGAAAGATCATTTTTGCAAAACCAAAGAGTTAAATGGAGTAACTCTAAATGGAATTTTAGATGAATCTCGTTTGAGAGAGAAATTGGACCTTTTTTTCATAGAAAATGAGGGAACATATAAAATTATGAAGAACCCCCATGAAGATGGATCGACAACAAGGATTTGGAAGAATCTATCTGAGAGTGAAATATTGATTGATTCAATATCAAAAAATTTCAAGCTTGCTGATTTATGTCTGACCATGATATTGGGGTCAGTGGACGATGAGAGATTTTTCAGTGCTATGGGGTTCCTAAAGTCAAAGCTAAGAAAAAAACTAGACAAGAATTTAGAAAATTTCTTGAGGCTCTATACATCTAGGTATGAAGACAATACTTTTCCTTACGATAGGGCACTGTAATTATGGAGGAAGAAATGTCAAAGAAGAGGGTTGGGAAACATTAAAAACCAAAGTGGTAGTGCCAGAGACAATGATGTGAATGCCATTGACTCATGTACTGGTACTGGTACTACTAGCATTGAACTTCAGTTAAGCGGAGGTATGCAGAGTGAAGAAAACATATTAAATAACCAAGGAAGCTATGAATTTGATGGCGATGAATCTGAGGATCCCGATAATGATATGATGTGGCAACTTGAACCTTTTTAGAAATAGCAGGTCCTATGTATTTATTAAATTTTTTGATGTAATCTACTGTCAATTTGTCTATCTCATCATCAATCATGCATACTATCATATTCAAAGGTCAAAAACATGAATGTGGTTGATAATGTCATCGATTCTATAATTAATAATGGTTTTCATTTGCATTATTCGGCTCATATGGTACAACTCTTAAAGATTTTTTTTTTTTTTAAAACATAGAAATTTATATGATACAATTCTTAGAAATAGAGATTCTCATTAATTTATTTACAAATATGATAAAATGTAACAATTCATTCATTAATAGTAGTAAGAACACAACTTTGTGTGATTCTGTTTGTAAAAGTGAATTGAAAATGAATTATAATTCAAGATTCAATACCCAATCTCAATTTCATTGCCCTTAGTAAATGACCCTAAATTCCCTTTTATAGAAACAAGGTAGCAACAATAGCTTTAGGTCAATTTTCCTAATGTGAAGTATCAAAATCAAAATTAGTAAGAGTCAAGACCAGTAAAACATCTTTACAACTATACATTTCTGCATATGACAAGCCAGTTTAGTAAATTAGCAATAGCATTATAGCATCTGCTACATTGATCCTATTCAAAAAAAGAAGTTCAAACTTGTTACTTTTAACTCAATTCAAGCCATTAGAAAAATAATATAGAGATTATTGAAACTGAAAGTACTTTCAAATACTATGATTGATTAGATGATTCTTCCAGTTGTTCAGTATGCTCCATTCTACATCATTTGGAAGGTCAATATTTGTCAAGTTATAGTAAATGACCTGCAACCTCGTCAGCCATACATACTTGTTAGAGTGACTTAAAAGCAATGATACTTCCAATACTACATTCAAATTTGTCAGTGGTTTGATTTACTTTGCAATGCCTCCATGAGTTGTGTCCCGAGGAAGCTTGCCCAAATCAGTCCTCATTGTGTCCTCTAACTTTTTTTGTAAGCTTCTCTTCCAATGAAATTTGTTAATGAGTTACTAGGACCAAGACTTAGCAAACCAAGACCTATCATTTTGGTTATTGTATGATTCATCTTGGCGAGATTTCTCTCAAATAGGGAAAGAGTTTCCTCTACTTCCTTTAGTTTCTGACATTTTTTTCTATTGCATATAAAGTATAAATAGTTTGTAAAAAACCTATGGTAATATGATTTAGAGTATACAAAATGTCTCAGTACTACTGAAAGCTACAATTTTTAGATAATACATTGATAACCAAGTTGTATACCAAAAAAAAGAGCAGGAAATGGAACTAGGGAGAGCTTTCCCCTTCCTCTTCTTCTACATAATTAGAGTTCGGGGAGACTGAGTTGTAGCCTATGATATCAAAGGATCCATTTCCTCCTTGGTCAGTCCCCTCCTCTACTGGGTTCACTGGTACTTTCATCTGTCCTGACTGTTTTAGTTTTTGAATGAATTCAGCTAGGGTGATCTTGAACTCACCTTTGTCTTTCAAGGTGGTATAACCATGGGCTATCTCAGACTTATCAATGGTAGCTTTTCCTTCTCTCAGCACCTGCAATAATTTTCTCTCCTTCATCTTTATGACCATGGAGACCTACATAGAAATATCAAAGTAAATGAGTCTCCTGCAAGATTCAGTAAGGTTCTTGTCCTTTCCTACAAGTACATCATTATTCCAAGCCTTCCAGATGTTCCATAAAATAATAGAAGATAATAAATACTAGAATGTGTTACAAAATTTGCTGCTATTAGATAATATTCAGGACATTGAAATTGGTATTGTATTTTAGGCCAAACATGTTCCAGACCTCATAGGCAAAGAAGCACTCAAAGAAGACATGTGCTACAAACTCTTGATGTTTATAGACCAGACAGATGTTGGGATCCCCCTAGGTTTCTTGAATGATAATTTATGATGAAAAAGTTTCCACAGTAAGAAAGAGATCTTTGATTCCACAGGTTTTCTCCATAGGAGTCTAAAGTATTTGTTCCAGTATGGGTCTTGGACCTCTAGGCCCCATTTTAGGTTAACATTGGAGAAGATATCATTGTTACCAGTCATGAGCTGGTAGATATATATGGATTTACCAAGGTGGAGGGGAGTGCTATCAGGCCAAAGGAGTTGGAGATTATAGAAGGAGTCAGGGAAACATCCCTTAATGAGACCTAATGACTCAAAAGCAACAGAGAGTATAGAGAAGGTTCTCCGTTCAGATATGGGAAAACTATATTGGGACTCAAGTAGCTCCCAGTGGGGAAGAGTTCCCCATTGGATTAAATTATTGAATGTAGAAACTCATCTCTCTGCCCACTTCCTTGCTGAACATCCCTGCAGTAGTGCCAGTGGTTTGTCCCCACGTTTCAAGTTCCACCAGATAGATTTGAATCCAAAAATATTACCACTCTTTTCTATCAGCCCCTTATTGCTCAAAAATCTCTTTGACATATTTCCAAGACTTCCAAATACTTATGAAGACATTGGAGCCTTGAACAGACACATTGGCTTCGATGGTGAGGATGTTAGAGAATAATAGCTTCTGCCACCCTCTAGACCTGGTAATGTGTGCCAAATGCAAGTTGTTCCTCCCCAACACTTTCCATAGCTCACTCCCCTCAGCTTCTTTAGCTATTCACTTGACTAAAAGAGCTATACCCTATGATCTCAGATCTTTGAGGCCCAGTCACCCCCAAGACCTATCCCTGGAGCACCATTCCCAGGAGACTACATGCACCCTCTTATTACCCCTGTCATCAAACTAGAGAAAATATCTGATAACCTTCTGGATAGAGTTAAACTAATGCTGACTGAATAGCCACATAGAAGATAAATAGATAGGGTAGGAGGAAAGAATATTCTGATAGACTTGAAACCTTCCAAGAAATGATAGGAGGTTGTTATCCCATTTGGTGATCTTTCTATTAATCTTTTCACTAATCCATTCCCACATCTGATTGAGATTAGGAGAGACAACAAAGGGGATCCCTAAATATATGACTACATGGTTAGGACCTCCTCACTAAAATTCATAGCCACCCCACCAATTAGGAGGGTCATATTCCCAACCTAGCATAATAGATTTGGTTAGAGAGACTTTGCTGCCCGATGCTTTGCAGAATATGTCTAGTTTCGTCATCAGGAATCTCATATTATCTTCAACAAGGTGAAGGAGAGACTGGAAGTGTCATCAGAAAATTGGATGTTGGATACTTCTTTATGATTGGGGAGAAGGATTCCTTTCACCCTTAGAGAGAGGGATTCATCTCTGAGGAGGTAGTGGAGAGAGTTTGCAGCAATGAAAAATAGGGAGGGGGCAAGGGGGCACCCTTGCCTAATAGATCTAGAGAGACCAATGAAATTATACCTGACTTCATTCACTTATATAGAAGCCATAGCACCATATAGGAGCACTAAGAGCATCCTGCAATAGTAGGGACAAAAACCTAAAGCTTCCAGCATCATGATGATAAACTTCCATTCTATCCTGTCATAGGCTTTCTCATATTCAGTGAGGAGCATGTCACACTTTTGATCTAATACCTTTGCCCATTCCATAGCCTCTCATCATGTAATAATATTTTCAAGGATGTATCTCCCCTTGACAAAACCATTTTGGGTGAAGTTAATATTAACCGAGGGAAGGAGGTCCTCAATTCTCAAAGCCAAGGTTTTGGCCATAATCTTGTAAACAACATTGAGGAGGGTAATAGGCCTTAAGTGTTTAATCAATAGCCTATCTCCATCCTTAGGTATAAGCTTTATGAGTCCTACATTCAAGGTGGGGCCAAGTGTGCCTACTTCAATAGCTTCATTGTAAACTCTAAGAAGCTTAGGGTGAATCCAATCTAAGTTAGCCTTGTAAAACTCTATAGGAAGTTCGTCAGGCCCAGGTGCTTTATCATTGGCCATCTTCCTATTGGAGATGCATATTTCCATCATAGAAAGCTCCTTGTTCAACTTGTATGCCTCCTTTTCCCCTACCTTCTTAGGGATGAAGCCTCTGATCTTTCCCCTGGATGACTCCATGGATATGTTAGAGTCTTCTGATGTAAATAATTCTCTATAAAATCTAGAGAAAGAATTGACAATCTCTTGTTGCGAGGTAATGATAGCATCCCGGTCTCTAATACATGCAATTTTATCCCTGGCCTCTTTCTTCTTCAAATCATGAAATAAAAATTTAGAACCTTTATCTCCTAGATTAATCCAGTTGATTTTGGCTCTTATCTGTGCTCCTCTTCTTCTAGCCAATTGTAATCTCCTGAGGGAGTCTCTACAGGTAATTACATTGTTGAGAAAATATGTGGAAGAGGGGAATTCTTGTATCTAGGCCTCAACCTCTTGAAGAGACTCAACAATTTTGTACTCTTTGAATCTAGAGTCTTTGGCATTCTTAGTCCCAACTTCTTTCAGTATATTCTACCAAGAAGCTGTGGTTTAGGTCCATCTGTTAATATTAGTGTCATGTTGAACTACATGTTCATTGTACCATGCTATGATTTTAAAAGTAGCTTGTACCTCCTCATCTCCCAAGAGGGATTTATTAAGGGAAAATCCTTGCTTCCTAGGAGTTTCAGATCCTTAATCCTTAATAATCTGAATAGAAGTAAAAATAGGGTGATGATCAGTCAGGGTGAAGGGGAACACTTTCACACAATTATCCTCAGGTGGGGGGGGATAGTTGAAGTGGTGCTTATTAAGGTAGAATATATCCAACCTTGAGTATATTATCTTATCCCCTCTTTGAAATTTTGACCAGTTATACCAGATTCCTTTTGATTCCTCTTTATTGCCATCTAGAGGATCAAATAAGATTAGTTTGTTGATCATCCTAGTCCAGAAGAGTGGTTCATTACCTTTACACTCAGATATTAGCCCACCCAGCTTGTCTTGAGCTCTCTCCACCATGTTAAATTACCCTACAATGATCCAAGGAACATAACCCAAATCTGCTACCCACCTCCACAACTCAATTCTCTCATTGTGATCATTGGGGGCATACACAGAGCACACCCCAAATTTTGTACCATCTACCTTAAATCTGATCCAGACTACCCTATTACAGGGAGATATTCCCAATCCTAGACAACATTCTTCAGTCAGAGCCTGTTGTATGTTGAATGTGGACCTCTGAATTCAACACAAACACAACATAGTCCTTACACAATCACTTAATTCACAAAGACAAACATGAATTGTTTGTCCTGCAAATATGATTGAAGCGACCTGTTGCCTCCTAATTAGATGTGGATGTTGATTTTTACCCTCAGAACGAGATCCAACAACCTGACCATTGCTAACATGGAGGATTTAAGAATGCAAGAAGAGGAGAATTGCCATTATTCTATGAGAAATCTGTAACTAGTCTATGAAAAGAGATGCAATTAAACTAAGAAATTGAATTGCACTATTCTAAGAATGATTTGAAACTACTCTATGGAAGTAAAAATATAATTAAACTAGCAAAAGAAAGCAAATACTCTTAGTCTAGAAGTGAAAAGCTTGTAATCTATGGAAGGAATTTGCTCTTAAACTATAATTGAATTGCTTGTAATCTATGAAATCTTGAGAACATCAAATTGAAATATTAGATATGGAAATGAATCTTAAATGAAAGCATACATCTTTAATTCCAATTGAAATCTTAGCCTAATTATGCAAATGAGCTTAAAAACATGAAAATCAAATGTAAATTGCCTATAGTATTGATGCTCTCCAAAAGTCCTCCTCTAATGAAGAAAAGAAGTCCAATTTATAGAAAACCATGGAAAGAGGATGAAGAGTTTCTTGAAAAGAAACAG
>MU227649.1:10801882-10817142 GCA_018584345.1 Thuja plicata
CTAATGAAGAAAAGAAGTCCAATTTATAGAAAACCATGGAAAGAGGATGAAGAGTTTCTTGAAAAGAAACAGTTGTCTCTTCATTCTCCATTTGAGACAAATAAGAAAAGATTATTTAAATAAAAGACTGAATTATTGCCACATAAGTGTCCTTTCATATGGAATTATGGAATTCCTTTTTTGAGGATAATTCACCCAATAATTAAATAACCTTTCAATTCCTTTTATGTATATTAGCCAAAGGGGGTGGAATTGATTTAATTAAAATCACTTAGGAATTTAGATTTAAATCAATTAATCATAGGGATTTTTAGCTAATAATCATTGAGAATTTAGGAATTAAATGTAATGTCAGATTTATGCAAATTTGGGTTTTCTGCATTTGAAACTCAGTCAATTAAAGTCAATTAGGAGAAGAATTTGTCTAATACAATAGGACTTCAAAGATAAGAAAATACACCAAAATTGATTAGGATATTAGGTGCCAATTTTAGGGTGTTACATTTTTCCCCTCTTTGAATTGATGTGCGAGTAGCACATTGATTCAAAGAATAGTCAGAAGTGAAGATCAAAAATGGGGTTAGATTTCCCCAATGTCCACTAAGAGCTAATGAACATCTATGACTATCTTTAGAATCAGGGTTAGATTGCCCCAATATGAAGGTAAGCCCTCCGAGATCGAGGTTAGATTGCCTAGATAACGGTTTAAAGAGTTTTTGAGAGTCATCTTCAGAATGAAGCATAACTTTTAGGAATCAGGGTTAGATTGCCCCAATACCCAATGAGATTTCAAGAATCTTCTCCAGAACGAAGCTTAGTCCCCCAATGTCTAGGTTAGATTGCCGAGACAATAGTTAGATTGATATCTTTCACAAGACTATCCCCAAAATGAGGCTCAACCTTCAGGAATCAGGGTTAGATTGCACCAATACCTGTCTCAAAAGATAATCAATTTAGGACTGTCTCCTAGAATGAAGCGTGATCCTTGAGGATCCGAGTTAGATTGCTCAGATACCTAGCAAGATGAATGACGAGATGAAAAGATTCAAGATCATGGAATATCCAATTTTTATCATAAGATACGAAAAATTGAATATGCCCCAAGTGATGAGATGCCCCTAGCGATGAGGACTTTTGATTCAGATTAGACTGATTCGAGAATAATGTGAAAAGATCAATGATGCAATCATCCTACCCCCTCGGGAGCGAAATCGAAAGAGGACACATCATAATGATGAGAGCAAGAAATTTTAGAAAAAGATATATCAAGAGAGAGCATAATAAATTTAGAGTGATCGAGAGGTCCTGTTGATTAGGTTTGACCATAGTTGACTAAAATTGACTAGAGTTGACTTTGATGAAAAGATTACAGAAGTTGAGAAAATGATGACAAGGGATAATCCTGACAAGAAACCAACATCAGAAAAGTGACTGCACAAGCGTCCGATCGCATCGATCCCAAGATTTTTAAAATGCAATTTTGAGCTACTTAGGAGTGTTAGATTTTGATTTCGATCATGAAAATGGATTCAGAATGGTCCGATTAGCCAAGGGTGCAATTTTTATGGAAAACGGAGCACTTTGAAAAATTAGGTCAAAGGCTATATAAGGCCTGGAGGGGTCATTTTCAAATCATTATCCACCTTTGACTTTAGAGATGGTGAGAGTTCCAGCTGACATTGAGAGCATTCCTATGCATATGCATCAATTTGAGTGCACCCGACGGCACAACCGACCAGCAAAGTATGACGCACCTGTGAGTATTCATAGCTGGATCTTGTATTTTTGCAAAAAAATTTGTCGTTCTTTAGCGTTAGTGTGATTTTTTTAGCTTTTACACCATGTTTCACCAAATGTCGTGCAAGGAAATAGTTTCCTTGTGCTGCGCATGATAGCCCTTCGCATGAGAAAACTATTTCCTCACACGGATTGGGGATTTCATGTGTGGGCCCCTCACCAGTGCTCACACGAAGATCTCGCATGAGACGCTTGAGATTCCTAGAATCTCGCACGAAGACACATCCCGCTTCGCGTGAGCTAGAAAGCTCACGCGGAGCCAGAGTTTCCTCGCACGAGAAAAGAGTTTTCTCACATGGGAAATTGGCAAAAACCAAAAAATAGTTAATTTCTTTCATCGCAGAGTCAACTAGTTGAACTGTATGTCGAGTAGTTCCATAGCTGCATCTATTGTCTTTTTCTCTGAAAATCATCATTGTTGAGGTATCGATCCCATTTTTTGCTTTTGTGTTTGTAGGTCAATCTCCCAATATTGGTTTCAGGTCCCATCATCCTATCATGGGTGAGTTACTGCAGAGATTATCAGATGCTGACAGGGCCCACATTAATGGGTTAAGATTGACATATCTGCGTGATGTACCTAATATTCAGGTAAATCATGAATTACTTGGGGCCCTGATTGAGCATTTCCATTCGGAGATGAATACCTTCCATCTGCCATAGGGAGAGATGACGGTGATGTCAGAGGATGTATATTGGATATTGAGAGTGCCATTCCATGGAGCTCGCGTTGAGTACTGCACACAGCTGAGAGATGGTATGCAGGCTTTGAGAGCCATTTTTTAGGATCAGTTGGTGGTGGGCTGAGCTATTTCCTAGGAGGAGCTGATACGCACATATGGCTGAGATTACCCCTTGGCAGTCATTCTCACATTGTTTTTGAGGTGTCATCTAGTACTAGATCATGGTCAGCACAGTTTGGAGTGTGGCTAGGGTGTTATTCTTTAGAATATGCTAGATGTGCCAGTAGTCACATATGGATGGGGCGAGTACATACTCACACAGATGTATCATGAGATGCACAAGGTCATGTATTGGGGTGCCCGCATGATGGCAGCAGGGGTAGTTGTGTTACAGATCTAGGCCTGGGAGCACCTTCCCATATGTAGGCTGATTTTTCATGATACACGGCAGCCATTAGAGCTGTATATTTATAGATACACCAGTCTGATGACCCAACCTGCGCTAGGTAAGACTAAGCAGTGGAAAGCATAGATTGATGATATGGTTGTAGTGATATGGAGACCATGGGTAGCTACTAAGGTCTGAGATGATGCTCATCATGATCTTTCAAACTGCATGTTCTATTTGCATCCTTTGATAGGACGTACCATCACAGTGATTGAGTATTTCTTGCTTACACGTGTGTTGCGCTAGTTTGGGAGACCTCAGGATGTATCACTTGAGTACTGTACGTATGCCTGATTCATTGATGAGACAAAGAAGGGTTGGTAGAGGTAGCTAGACAGGGGGCATAGCATGACAGATGCCTGGGTACTGCCATCCCGATGGGATTACATGGCAGTAGTGACAAATGCAGGTGTGACACTTGCATATAGAGATCAGCTGTTAGCACATCCATTTCCTAGGTTCACATCTCCAGTGGGCCAGATTCCTCCAGTGGTGCAGCCACCACCACAGTAGTAGGCACAGTAAGTTCCTCCTCTGGGACAGTAGCCTTAGGGTCAGCAGCCACAGTAGCCACCACTACAGTAGCAGGATAGAGTGGTACGTCCATGCACACATCAGACTGCTATCCCTGTGAGGCCTATGGGATCAGATGCAGGTGTTGGGCCTAGTGGTAGCCAGGATAGCGCTGTAGAGCAGGGTGATGATACTATCATGGCCAATGTAGTTTTGACTGACACTCCGGTGGGCGAATAGGTGACTCAGCTACAAGAGGCTCTTCATAGAGCGAGAGAGAGAGTGTGATAGACATAGAGGGAGCGTGATGACCTTCATACACAAGTGGTCATCAAAGATACTCAGATATCAGAGTGGGACTGGGAGGTCTGAGAGTTGCGAGAGGCACTGGCCAGAGCACAGTTGGATATTAGATATGAGGCTGCTCAGGTAGCCTACTATTATGCTGCGTATACTCTTGCAGTTCCTGAGGCAGTAGATCAGATTCTACCTTTTTCAGAGTATGCTGGCACTCGGACTGTTCCATAGGGACCACCTCCAGCAGGACCACCTCCACAGGGTCCACCTCCATAGGAGTAGGGGATACCCCCACCTCCACCTCCTCTAGGTGGTTAGGTTATGATGTATATCATACCACCATTTTGACTTATTGTGCTCGAGTAGCACCCTTGTATATTCAGACCGATCGATATATATATGAGCTCAATTTTTTTGGCATTATTGTACATGTGTATATATTGCTTTAAATGTGTATGAGATGATTTCCTATATGATTTAGATGTATGGATGAATTAATTTGCAAATATTTATGCACGTGTTTTATTGATGCATGAAAATGCTATGATAGATGTTAGACGGATAAATGCTATGTATGATTTTGAGTTATGCTTACAATGGATACACATGTGTATGGATATATGTATGCAAATGAATTTATGGAAATGCACTTTTTGAAAATGAAAGTAATGCAATGAATGCAATGGTACTAATCATCTCATGCAGGGCCTTCACAATATACAACAGATACTAGCCAAAAAGGATGTGCACGAAGATCGAGAATGAGGACTGGACACTCATGCAGTCAAGAAGAACCATGATGAAAGATGAGGACTTGTGAAGAATGAGAAGATAATGAAGAGAGCATCAAACTACCACGATGCAAGCCTAAAATGCGAATGCAAGCCTACAATGCAAAATGCAAGCCTTAAGCTAAATGCAATCCTAGGACTTTGGTTGTTGGACTCATTGTATTTATCATCATCGGGTGCTTTGGATCATCGGAATCAATACAATCCTTATTGGTGCTGCTGCAACCATAAGAATATGAATATGAATTTCATCAGATAAAATATAGGAAATGAATGTAAGAACCAAAGGCACAAAAGCCAATGGTGACCTGAACATTGTTTCCAATTTGATGTAGTAAAAGTTCACAAGTAAACAAACACAGCAATAACAGTCAAGGAGATAATTCCAACCTCCCCTTGGCGTACAAATAAACAAGATCAAGGGATGTGAGGCTTTTCCATCTTAATGAAGAAGCTCTTATCACATACACCCTATTTATTTTACATTGCCAGATCATCAAAACCACACCAACAAGCAGTAGACAAAGAAAATATCAATGAAATCCATAAGAACAGACAACATACTAATAAAGATTCAATCATATCTCAGCATGTTTCGAGGCTTACAAATGTGTCTATGTTTGGAGTGTTGAAAAACACCATTGTGCTTGTGAGTGCAATGTGTTTGATTGCTATCAAGAGATGTTTACATCGCGAGAAATCCGAAGTGTGTTGAAAAACATAGATGTGTCCAAAGAGAGTGTTGAAAAACACCGTTTGATTAAGGTGTTGAGAAACACCAGTTTGTGCCAGTAGAGAGTTGTCCTTCAAAACTGACAAGATTACTGACTCAAGTGTAAACTAAAGTGTGATCAAAGTGGGGAGCAATTCCCCCAAGTAACTAATGGATCGAAGCCGAGCAAAATGGATAGAAAAATGATGCGATAAATCTCATCAATGTAGCGGTAGTAGGCAGACGTAGTGAGAACCACTGGTGACTGTCGCAAGAGATTCTCAAGCATAAAGATTGATAATGAGATCGAAGCATCAGTAGGTAGACACCGTGAGGACCAGTGGTGACTAATGCAAAAGAGAGTCTCAAGAAGAGATGAAGTGCTACGAGGCATTGACAGGTAGATGCAGTGAGATCCACTGGTGACCGATGCAAGAGGAGAACTCTAAAAGATAAGATAATGCCCCCTAGAATAGGAACATGCCCCTGAGTATGACCAGTTTCAATCCATGTGAGGTCGAGCAAAATCTTGAAGATGACTGAGAGTGAAATGCACACTAAAGAAGGAAGGCAAACTAAAGTTGGAAAGTGAACTAAAGTAGGAAAGCAAACTAAAGCAGGAAAGCAACTACAAGAAAGCCAAGACATGCTGCGACATATAAAGCATTGCGAAGCAAGAAGCGCCTGTTTACTAGGTTTTCACCATCTTGGAAGAAATTCTATTTTTGCTACCATGATGCCTGTTTACCAGGATTTCATCAATTGCACATTTTTCTCTGTTTCTCTTTTTTTTTTTTTTCAATTTTTCAATTTTTTTTGTTCTTTTTTCTTTTTTTGATTTTTTTTTGTATTTTTTGAATTTTTCATTTTTTTTATATTATCAAGGTGCTTTTTTACCAGGTTTTCACCAGGATAATAGATACATTAAAGCGCCTGTTTGCCAGGTTTTCACTAAGATCATTTTTTCAGGACATTTTACAATTTTTTAGAATTTTTTCAGAAATAAAGTATGTACATGAGCATGTAGAAGATATCTTAACTATAGAATTTCTTCAGGTGAAGAGTGTTGATGGGCTCTTTGAGTGGTTCACCTTCTGTAGTGGAGAGATGATAAGCATCGAACCCAAATACTGTAGTAATGATATAAGGACCAAGCTAGTTTAGC
Organism: Thuja plicata; assembly: GCA_018584345.1. Classification (NCBI taxonomy): domain Eukaryota; kingdom Viridiplantae; phylum Streptophyta; class Pinopsida; order Cupressales; family Cupressaceae; genus Thuja; species Thuja plicata. The sequence continues at coordinate 10,808,289 of MU227649.1, forward strand.
TCAAACTTCCCTTTCTGAGTCCGCTGTTGTTGATTTTTTGGATTCTCTCTTAGGACGAGATCACTTGTTTGGAAGTCTCTTGGTCTGACTTTCTTATTATAGCTCTTTGATATCCTCTTTTGGTATGCTCTGAGATGATCGAACGACACCTTCCAATGTTCATCCAGTAACTCAAGCTCTTGAAGCTGAGATATTCTCATGTCATCATCTGTAATGAGGCATTTCAAAGAGACTCGCAATGTAGGAATCTCAACCTCAATAGGCAGTACAACATCTATGCCATAGACTAAAGCAAAGGGTGTGGCCCCTATTGGCATTCTGATACTGTTGCAATAGGCCCATAAAGCCATATTTATCTGGAGGTGCCAATCCCATCCAGATTTGTGTACCGTATGGTGCAGGATCTTGAGAATCTTTTTTGTTAGAAGCTTCAGCTTGCCCATTACCCAGGGGGTAATAAATAGAAGACCAATGTTGGATGATCTTGAACTTAGCACATAAATTTGTCAGATCTTTATTCTTGAATTGTCCCCCATTGTCAGTGATAATAGAGGAAGGTACACCATATCTATAGATAATGTAGTTTAAGATAAACAGAGCTATAGATTTTCCATTAGCTACACTGAGAGGCACCGCCTCAACCCATTTAATAAAATAATCCATAGCAGTGATGATGTACTTGTGTCCTCATGAGGAAGACATATATATTTTACCTACTAAGTCGAAATCCCACTGTTGAAATGGCCAAAAGGTAATAAAAGGAATGAGTTCCTTAGCTGGAGCATGAATCAAGTTTCCATGGAGTTGACATTGCTTACAAGATTTGGCAAACTGCGTAGCTTCCTTCTCCATATCAGGCCAATAATAACTAGCTCTAATAAGCTTATGAGCCAGTGTCAGGCTATTTGAGTGAGAACCACAAATGCCTTCATGTACCTCTTCTAATGCGCGTTTAGACTCATCACGTTCTAGACACCTAAGGAGGGTACCATTTAGACCCCGTCTATACAAGTCATTTGCTATGATGACGTACCGTGAATCACTGTGGATTAGATGGAATTTTTCATTTCTAGTATATGTGTCAGGAATAGTTTGGCTATGGAGATAGGAGTATATGTGGTGGTAACGAGATGAATCATGTCCAATTACTGAACAGACCATCTGAGAGTCAGGAGAGTCATAAGCAGGGTAGCATAATGTCTCCACTAGGAACTCATGTCTGAAATCATTCTCTGGCATTTGCAACATAGAGGCCAAAGTAGCCATAGCATCAGCTACTTTATTATCTACCTGGGGAATTTGCTGAAAAGTGACATGTGCAAAATAATTCTTAAGGCTCTCAACCATCCTTTTATAGGGTACCAACTTTTCATCTTTGGTTTGATAAGTATTGTTGACCTGATTGATAACTAGTTCTGAGTCTCCAAAGACTTTTAGTTCATCCACTCGCCATTCAACAGCAATCTTGAGTCCATTAATCAGAGCTTCATACTCAGCAGTGTTATTGGTACAAGGGAACATCATTTTATATGCCTTTGGTAAGGAATATCACTGTGGTGTGATAAACAAAATCCCTGCTCCTGACCCCTGTTGGGTGAACGAACCATCAAAGAACGTTATCCATGTTTGATGTGTGAGAAGCATAATGGACTCATCTAGGAATTCCATCTTTAATGGTTTGTGATCTATAAGAGGTGCTTCAGCCAATTGAGCCACAATCTCCTGTCCTTTAATAGCTTTTCTCTCAACATATACAATATCAAACTCACTAAGGAGCATGACCCATTTAGCCAATCTACCTATGAGGGTAGCTTTACTGAGTAAGTATTTCGATGGATCGATCTTTGCAATCAACCTTGTAGTGTGAGCCAACATGTAGTGTCATAGCTTCTAGGAAGCAAACACCACTGCTAAACAAGCCTTCTCAATTACTGAATAATTCATTTTGTAAGAGACCAATGTTCTGCTGATGTAGTAAATGGCTCATTCTTTATGATTTGAATCTTCTTGGGCCAAGAGAGAACCCAAGGATGTTTCTGTCGCTGAGATATATAGGATCAAAGGCTTCCCCTAAATGGGAGGCATCAATATGGGTGGATTAGCTAGATACTGTTTAATTTGTTGAAACCCTTTTTCACACTCTTTGTTCCAGTCATAAGTCACACCTTTATGCAGGGTTTTGGTGAAAGGTTGTGACTTGTTAGGTAATTGTGAGATAAACTGCCTGATAGATTGAAGTCAACCCTAAAGACCCCTGATTTGTCTGATATTATGGGGTGGTGGCATTTCCATTATAGCTTGTACCTTTTCTGGACCCACCTCAATTCCTTTTGCCAAAATAATGTAGCCAAGTAATTTTCCAGAAGTAACCCCAAATGCACATTTCTTAGGGTTTAGGTGCAACCAGAATTTCTCCATACCATCTAGTATAGGACCTAGATCAGTGAGATGTGTTTTTCTATCCATACTCTTGGCAAGCGTATCATCCACGTAGTCCTCCATTGTCCTATGCATCATGTCATGAAATATTGTAGTAACAGCTCTTTGATAAGTAGCCCCAGCATTCTTTAAACCAAAGGGCATACCATTCCAACAAAATGTACCCCATGCATAAGTAAAAGCTATTTTCTCTTGGTCTTCTGGTGCAATTTTGATCTGATTATAGCCAGAAAAGCCATTCATTAAGGAATACATCCAATATCCCACTGTCATATCCACGATCATGTCAATATTGGGGAGTGGAAAATCATCTTTCAGACATGCCAAATTTAAATCTCTAAAGTCTGTGCAGACCCTAATAGATTTTTCATGTTTGGTTACTAGGACTATATTAGAAATCCACTCTGCATAATCAATCACTTGGATGAACCCAGCTTTCAGAAGTTTTTCCAATTCTGCCTTGATCAATAAAGCTACATGTGGATGCATCTTTCTGAGTTTTTGTTTGACAGGTTTCACACCTGGTGATATTGATAAGCGATGCATAATGAGGTCAGGATCCACACCCAGCATATCAAAATATGTCCATGCAAAATTTATCTTTTTCTCTTGGAAAAATTCTGTAAATTCCTTAAGTTCCTCTGAAGATAATGACTTGGCCACATGAATGATATGTGGATGTTCTTCTATTCCCAGATTTATTGGCTGAGTAGGTTCAATTAACACTGATGAGCTTTCCTGAAAGTGACTCGGAAGTGCATCAAGTACCTCACCCTCAGGCACCTCAGAGAGGTTTTCACCTTCAGGTACGTCTTTTCTTTTTACTTTTTTTGGCTCTGATACTGCCACAATGTGGTTTTCACCATCAGAGCGCTTATTCTTTTTTCTTTTAATTATTTGAATAAGGTACTTGATGTCAACCTCGGTCATGTTGACACTTTCTTCACTAGTGGAGGACATCACAGGCTCAATAGCATGAAGGTAGCAGGCTAAGGTGTAATCATTCTGGAATGTAAGGACTTCACTGGATGAAGAAGAGGAATTCCAGTCTATTAATTCAGGGTGTTGGAGGGAAAGGGATGTGACAGGTTCAAGTACGTCCACAGTATAGTCATCATCAAAAGTGTTAACTGGAAAGAGGGGATCTAGATCGATCTCATCCAAAGGTGTGTTTGAATCCTTTTGATCTCTAATGACTGAAGTAGAAGACATGTCAACACCTATAGACTTAGACTCATTAGGCTTTTCACTAGACTCCTCACTCATGTCGAGAGGTCTTTCGCAAGATCCTGCTAACAAACTATCAAACTCATACTCATGAGAGTCTATTTCTGAACTCTGACTTGGGTTCTTGCACCATAAAGGTTTTTGAGTTCTTGTAATATGAGTCTGTTCTTGTGTCCACTATTCTCAAATTCCTGGTGGTATGTACCTTTCTCCTTTGAAGTTAGGGTCTTGTAAGTCTTTCCATTGCTCATAAGTGAGTGTCTCACATTGAGTAGTTTGATCAGAGTCACTGTCTATTTCTGCAGTATAGGTACTTGGCACAAATTTATCTGGCTCGGCAAAGAATGCTACTAGGTCTGGAGGGATGGGATAAGGAAAATAATCCTCATCCGAGATATCTTGTGTAGTGTCAGTTGTAGTTGTACTTTCAGGTTCTGGTGTAGGCTCTACTTTTGGCACAAATTTATTGATTCTGAGATAAAATGAAACCTTTTTGAAACCTAACCTAGTGGTATCTTTTTTCTTTTGACCTATAGATTGAATAGGTTCCACTAACCCATTGCCATTCACACCTAGAGGGCCACTTCCTTTGTACCCAAAACATTTCATAATCTTAAGACCCTCGCTATTAGGATTTAATTCATGAGCCAGGGAAATTTTTTTAGCTATGTTCTTTCCTTTACAAAGCCAATCTTTGATAGCTTTGTCCTCATCTTCATCTTCCAATGGTGTTTTAGCCTTTACAAATATACCCTCAAAAACTACCTCAGGGGTAATGGAAGGTTTATTATGTTCAGAAGGTCTTCCATAAGACCCAGGAGACAGGGGAAGAGTAGCTAATGATAGTACGGGCTCCATTTGATATCCCCCCATGCCCATATCTGTGATTTTCAGTGTCTGTTCCATATCTTTGAGCTTGGCATCACAGAGTTTTGTGTATTCTCTATTAGTCAGAACAAGACTGTCAGCTGATTGAGTGAGAGCATTACAAGAAGATCCCATGCTAGTAGGAACAGTCACTTCTACGCCTTGAAAAGAAAACTTGATACACTGATGGTATGTAGAAGAAACCGCTTGCATCTCATGAATCCACGATCTTCCTAGTAAAATATTATATGCAAGAGGAAGGTCTAGCACCTAACATATGACATTTCTTTCAACTGGACCAACCCGAATGGGTAGCACAACTAGACCTTTAGATATTCCTTTCTTCCTCATCATAATCTTTTATTGTAATTCTCTTGCGAGAATCTATGCGATCCTTGCCATAACCTAGTTGAGAAAGAAAATGAGCAGAGCAAATATTAAGACCAGCACCATTATCAATGAGCATGCAGCGGACTAACTGTTTACCTATCATGACTTCTATGTGTAGAGGAGCATTGTGCGGGTGACTAATTGAGTGATCATCTTCTTTAGAGAAGGATATGTAATGTGGTGAGGTCAAATGACCCACCATGGATTGAAACTGATCCAAGTTGATATCTTTGGGGACATTAGCTTCAGTGAGAGCTTTGTCCAGAATCTACCTATGAGTAGGTGAGATTTTTAATAGCTCAAAAATAGTTATCTAAGCATTGGTCCTTTTAAGCTAGTCAAGGATGCTATAACCAGTAGCCGGAGGCATAGGGACCACCTTCGCGATCTTGTTGGTAGAACCAACAACAGTCTTATTCATAGTTTGTTTTGACGCAGACGTAGCAACAGGAGGGTCAGGACCCTTGATAGTGATTCTAGCATTAGACTGAGTAACAATGTTTGCACAATCTTGGGATGTTTCAGATCGAGAGTTAGGGCCTCTTATGACAAACAGGGTTCTGGGTTTAAAAACATTCCCACTTCCCTTGCCGGTAAACATATTGCAATATTCCACTCCCATTAGTTCAATCATGTTGATCACATTATTGTAAGTGGTATTGGCGTAATTAACTTTAGCATTATTATTTTGGGCATTGGAGGATTCACCTTTTTCATGATAAGGGAAGGGGTCTTTGAATTCTTGATGATTCAAATTCTAGTTATGATTCCCCACATCGATGACTTGGTCATTAATCAAGTCTTGAATTTTATGTTTTAATTGGTAACAAATAGTAGTCCTGTGACCTTTATTCTGATGGTAATCACAGTAATCATTTTCTTTCCACCAATGAGGTCTTGGTTGTGGATCATATAAATGTTTCTCCAAAGGAGTAAGAATTTGATTTTGCACCAAAGCTTTGAAAACCACATCAATTGTTTCTCCTAGAGGAGTAAATTCATGCTTGGTTCATGGTATCCAAGGTTTGTTGCCAGCAAATTTAGAGGCCTGTTGAGTGTTGGTCATAGCCTTTGTCATAGCTTTGGTCGCTTGTATACCCATGGTGAGATTAAAGATCAGTTTTGAAGAAGTTGGATTCACATTATCAACCACCCCATCATTCACAACATCTCTATTTTTGTTGGGGAATTTACATTTGTCTTTGTTGGAGGATGACAAATTTTGCTTGTTATCTTTATATAAAGTCAATTCACCCTTTTTAACCATGAAGGCTTCTATTCTAGTAGCCTATTTTATCATACTATCAAAGTTAAGGGGACCTTGAAGTTGGACTTGATACCCGAAGTCAGGGGTGAGATTATCCAAGAATATATCAAGTTTCTCAGACTCGGGTATTTTGCGAGGGTACTTTGTGCAAAGTTGTCTCCATCTTTGGAGAAAAATAAAGAATGGTTCCCCTTGCTTCTGTTTAAGGTTGTAGAGATCCCTTATGTTAATAGGATGTTGAACATTATGAGAATAGTTTTGCATAAAAAGATTAGCAATTTCGTCAAAAGTTTTGATGCCAGTGGGCAATCGTGAGAACCATTACATAGCGGGCCCACCTAAAGTTCATGGAAAATGATGCATCAAATATGTTTGATCATGCATAAACTCCATTGACAAGGAACCAAATTCTCTTAAATGATCCTAGAAATCAGAGGTACCTAGATACTTGTCATATTTTGGGAGTTCTACACCTTTCGGGAAAGGGTTGCATAACAATACTCTTATCAAACGAAAAAGGACATACACTTTCCATTGTGAACTATTGTGTAGGTTTGTCCTTATCTTTCATAAGTTGACTAAGTTTTCCTTGCATGTCATGAATTATCTTATGCAACTTAGAAGATTCAGTTTCCTCTTCTTTAGCGACAAGTGTATCCACTTGGAAGTTCGCAGGTAATTTAACCCCTTGATTTTCTAAATCTAGGAAATATTTTTCTTTGTCTTCCGCAAGGAGTATCTCCATCATTTTAATAAGAGATTTATTAGACTTTACTACATCTATATCATTCTAAGTGATAGGGTCATCATCATTGCCAAGAATTTCATAAATACTTTGAGTTTGGTCTTGACCCTGGTGTTTCTCTTGACCTTGTGTGTAATCGAAAGGAGACGTCATATCGTTAATGTGAGATTGTTCCGTATGCACTCCTTTATATGAGAGTGAGAACTCGTAGCCGATGTGCTCTTTAGTAAATCAAAAGGATTGAACTGTGAAAAAGGATCACTAAGGCAGTGAGGGTCGTTAATAGGATCAACCCAAATAGGTGGTTTCTTTGAGATAAATGGATGATGTTGATCTTGAAACAATGGATTAGAACAAAACTGAAGCACTGGTTTCAGATTCAGAATTGGATCTACACTGAACGGGGAAGAGGAACATGATGATCCCTCTTGATTATCCACTTGAATAATAGGTTCAAAATGAGCTTTGCCTTGATTGTGAGGTTTACTTTTAACTACTTCAGAACCGCGTATAGGAAAGATATTACCACTCCTATTCATAACAGGCATAGACGAAGCTGATACAAAAGCAAACTTAAGATCTGACTCAGAACTCTATCTCTAAAGGTATCGAAAAAGATGAGGTAATAGGCTAGAACATCCAAGGTATGAGATGCACCTGGCATGAATCATCAGAAGTATGGCTAGAACAGCTGAGATATGACTATCATGTCACAAGGTACAAAACATAAGAAACAGGACAGAGACAAAGAGACAAGACAAGTTTGAGTATGAATCAGTCAGTTTACAACTCAGAACAACTAGTTTTAGTCCGTAGACAATGAAGGAACAAGCAATCAAATCCAGAAAAGAGGCATATAAAGCAGATACACAAACTCAATTTCAAGGTAAAGACCAGGTTTTGAGACACAATGAGAACTGTTCTCTAACAAGATATCCAGGCTTAGGATAGTTTTAAGATGATATAAATCAGCAATCTCTGTTTCCAGGTGACAAGCATTCGTTTAAAAACACAAATTTTCAATCAGGTAGTGATGCAAATAGTAGTTGAAAACAATTCCACCAATGACAAAGTAACTTGGTAGAAACATGGGAGTCTTTGTTTGAATGATAGAATGGACAGTTTAAGACTCAAGAACAAATAATCAATTATCCCTACAAAGAAAATTGGTTGAGAAGACAAAAATTGTGCCCCGCTATCTTATGCGTATGCATTCACCTCATACAGCAGTGTCACCCTCGAAAGAGCACCCATGTTTTTGGTGTTTCCAAGGACTAATTATATATGTTCGAAGGTAACCCTTAAATAGGGGCCAACATCATATACCACTTCAAACATCTAGGTGCATACCTATGTCAAGAATCTAGGGGAGAGATTATTCCCTCTCCCTGTGCACAGATTATGCCTCCTTTCAGAGGTGAACCTAGTAGGCATCTAACTAAGAGAGTGTTTAATAGGCTTCCATTCACAAAAACCTTCGGTGCCTCTAATACAGAGTTGGGGCCTCGTAGCCACACCAACACTTGTAAGTCACACACCCTTGCAAGCAAGGTTGGGAGAGGCACCGCTCAGTATGACAAACAAGGCTTTCTCATGATGATAGCCAAAATCAATGAGAAAGAAGTTACTATGGCTTTAGATTCTTTGGACTACAACAAAGAAGACTTTATTAGAGTGAGGTGGAATCACCGGAAAAAAGTGTGTACTCACTTGGGTCATTCATGGAGGTTCAACTTCTGGCAGACCCTCTAAAGGTGACTCAACTTGGTTCAGATTCAAGGGTTTAATTTTATGATTCTCTCAATGAGAGAAGAGAATACTTCTCTACCTTTGCACCTCACCCAAACACATCAAGCATGTTCATCACCGAGATAGTTTCACTCCACCAAATCCACAAGTCTTTGGGTTTCTGATTCTCT
>MU227649.1:10817264-10827439 GCA_018584345.1 Thuja plicata
TTCATCCATGGGCATCACTTCCATGTAATGAAGAGCCTATTGCCCTACTTTTCTATCAGGATCCTTACAAAATTTTAACAAAGCCCTATTTAGACTATGTGAATGAAAAATAGTAAACAAACATGACATTTTAATAATGTCTTTGACTATTGTCCTACAAGTAAACCATTAGAATGTTTTAATCTTTGACAAGTGAACCTGCAAACCACTATTATGCTACAGTAGAAAACCAGAAATAGCAAAATTAGAGCAGAAAACAGAGGTCAGAATAGAGAAATAACAGATTAAAAATTTTGAATTTTAAATGCCTGTCTGTGAAAGTTCACAGGAGAAAGTACTTTGACACATGTGAGCAAGTGCTTCGACACACATGAGAAAACTGTTTCTTCATGTGAGAAAGAGCTACAAAAGAAAATCTATACATGGCTTGATGCAAAAATTTGCGCAGCTCAAAGTAAAACTTCGTGTGAGAATCTATACCAGTGTAGTACGGACGTACGACAGAGCTTGAAAAACACAGTCAACAAAATTAAAAAATGAGGCTAGAAATTGATTTTTTTGCCCCATGGTGGGCGCCAAAATGTTGTATGCTGAATGTGGACCTCTGAATTCAATACAAACACAACATAGTCCTTACACAATCGCTTAATTCACAAAGACAAACATGAATTGTTTGTCCTACAAATATGATTGAAGTGACATCTTGCCTCCTAATTAGATGTGGATGTTGAGTTTTACCCTCAAAATGAGAGCCAACAACCTGACCATTGCTAACATGGAGGATTTAAGAATGCAAGAAGAGGAGAATTGTCATTATTCTATGAGAAATCTGCAACTAGTCTATGAAAAGAGATGCAATTAAACTAAGAAATTGAATTGCACTAATCTAAGACTGATTTGCAACTACTCTATGGAAGTAAAAATGCAATTAAACTAGCAAAATAAAGCAAATACTCTTAGTCTAGAAGTGAAAAGCTTGTAATCTATGAAAGGAATTTGCTCTTAAACTAGAATTGAATTGCTTGTAATCTATGAAAGCTTGAGAGCATCAAATTGAAATATTAGATATGGAAATGAATCTTAAATGAAAGCATATATCTTTAATTCCAATTAAAATCTTAGCCTAATTATGCAAATGAGCTTAAAAAAATGAAAATCAAATGTAAATTTCCTATAGTATTGATGCTCTCCAAAAGTCCTCCTCTAATGAAGAAAAGAAGTCCAATTTATAGAAAACCATGGAAAGAGGATGAAGAGTTTCTTGAAAAGAAACAGTAGTCTCTTCATTCTCCATTTAAGACAAATAAGCAAAGATTATTTAAATAAAAGAATGAATTATTTCCACATAAGTGTCCTTTCATATGGAGTTATGGAATTCCTTTTTTGAGGATAATTCACCCAATAATTAAATAACCTTTCAATTCCTTTTATGTATATTAGCCAAAGGGGGTGGAATTGATTTAATTAAAAGCACTTAGGACTTTAGATTTAAATCAATTAATCATAGGGATTTTTAGCTAATAATCATTGAGAATTTAGGAATTAAATGTAATGTCAGATTTATGAAAATTTGGGTTTTCTGCATTTGAAAATCAGTCAATTAAAGTCAATTAGGGGAAGAATTTGCCTAATACAATAGGAATTCAAAGATAAGAAAATGCACCAAAATTGATTAGGATATTAGGTGCCAATTTTGGGGTGTTACAGGGCCTACCAGAATGGAGACCCCTCCCCTGCCTCTTGGTTGTTTGGAAGAGAAAGCATTGGCATCCTTCCAAATACACTTTAGCGCAATGTCTAGCTCAAACCCCATTGCCTTCACTTATGGGAGCATGAGAATGTCCAGGTTTTTATGGGAATTAAGAAGTCTCTTAACCACATATTTTCCTTCAGAGGCCTCTAGCCTTCTGACATTCCAAGAAGCACATTTGATATTCATGAAATAATCTCACTTATCAGTATCCATGGGTTTCCTAAATCCTTTGAATCATTTAGGGATATCCACTCTAGGGGTTTTAGAAATTTTTGGGTTCCCATTGGGGAGGGAAGGTCTAACCCTCTTCTTTTTTTAAATGATGCCTTCACCAAATTCTGCACAACTAGTGCTCAAATTATTTAGCTTGTTACCCTTAGAGGTGTTAGTAGTAAATACAAAAGACTCATCCTTAGCAATGCCCCATGGATCATCACCAATCTTGTCAAGCTCTCCTTCCTCAATCTCAAGCTCCTTCTTCTGAGCTAGGTCCACCTCTTTCTTCCCTATAGGGAAGGTAGAATCCTCCTCTAGCCTTCTCACTTGACCTACATAGATCCATTGATCAGGTGGGGGTGGAAGGGGAGGGGGCACAGGGATAACAACAATCAAGAATGCATTAAGTTTATCATTAATATCTATGGTGGTGGGAGGGGTGGCCCCTCCCATTCCATAATCCCGATCGGGATTCAATGCCTCCTCTAATGGGGATGAGGGCATAGAAAGGTGTCGAGGATATCTTATCCTTCTCATAGGAAAAATAAAGGATGCATCCAACTTAGAGGAAGACCCTTGAACTTTGGGAAGAATGGAGTACACTTTCCATTTAGGTTGTAAAATGCCTTTATTATTTGATGCTTTGTCTCAAATTTTGCTAATCATGAGTTGTTGGGAATTCTTGGTTCTATTTTTTTGTTTCTGTTTCAAACCATTTAGCCCAAAATCTAGGGTTTCAATAATGGGAAGATCATCAAGGGGTTTTGAGATCACAGAGTTCATCTGGAGAGGTTCGGTTCGTATATCAAATTTCCATTTTAGTTTATCCAAGGTAGCGTTGAGGGATGCAGACTCCTTCCATTCTAGGGGGCGAAATGTGGACCAGGGGGAAGATTAGGGTTAACACTGGGCATAGAGGCTAACAAATCTAAGGTAGGGTTACTCTTAAGTTCAAGGTTAGGTTTAGGAGGCAATTTAGAATGCACAAGATTTCTCTTTTTCACAATATTGCAGTCTTGCTTCTTGTGTCCTTTCCTACAGATAAAATGACCATTCAATCCACCCAGGAAGGTGACCAGGTAACAGATTGAGGAATAACATAGGTCAAACTGTATGGTTTCAGGGAGCTCCACCCCATGTTTGACATACATGAGGACTCAAACATATATTTAAGGGATAAGAACATTGGATTGGTCAATCCTAAGCACTTTACCAATCGGTTCCAGTGCAAGAGGGAGAAGGTTCAAAAGGAACAAAGGGAGGTTGCCAATGATCAGCCACCTAGGGCTAGACAGGGCTAGAACTTCATCTTAAGAGTCATCAAGTGACCAAGGAATGACCCTAAACTTGTAGGGACCAACTCTTCGAAACTCCTTATCAACTATGGATTTTTTTGATTTAGGGTCGCAAAGAAACAAGATAAATAAACCTTTCGGAAGCATACAAAAATAGGAAAAATGATAGCCCATCTTCTGACCCCAATTCTTTTGAAACCAATCATTAAGAAAATTTCTAGAAGGAATTTTGGAAATGTCTAATGCAGCAAAAAAAATAGCACATTCCTTTAGCCTAGACTTCTCCTAATCAATAGAAACACCCATGTGAAGATTTGGCTTAGTAATCAACTTGGGAGGAATAGTAACCTTACCTCCATCCCTGCACTGGTGATAGCTTCCTAGGCTCCACTCATAAGAAAGGTGGCTCCTTCCAGTAATCTGCACTCATTTTGGATGGCCTGCTTAAAGGATATCTCCCTCAGTGGGGAGGGTTGCTTCTCTCCATCGTTGGAATGCTGAACATTGTCTCTTGAATCACTAAGTGAGGCTGGGGGCCATGAATGAGAATCCATGATCAGGCTTCTAACGGTGTGGGAATGGTTTGAATAAACATCTCTCATGGGTGTATTAACAATTGGAGCCAAGTTGGGAGTTAATGCATCGGGCGAAGTATGTGGCATTAATGACAGGTTGTCGAGTCCCATGGGAAATCAAATCTAACGGGTCTATAAGTACTAGGGTTAGGAGGAGGCCACATTGAGTTGCAGAGCCATCCTCTCAAAAAATTATCTTTTGACATTTTTGAAAGATAGAGTGCGTTTATTGATGCATGAACGCGGTCATGAATTCCCTTGCTTGCCAAACGCATATCACTAGTTGTGTTGATTTCATCCAAAATCTATTTTGTAGTTTTCTCTCTCTGAAATTATTTTTTGTTCTTCTCAATGTTCTCTTTGAGCTTCCCAAAAACATCTCTAATACTTTCATTCAATTCAAACCAATCACACAACCTATCACCAATCACCTTTATTTTCCCTGAAAGGTATTTTTTTTATTTTCTTAACTATATTTTTCACTTGGTCATTCAAGCTATTTTTGTAAGTTTTAATTGTATTATTTTCTTCTTTAGCTCTTCTCTCAATTCAGACAACTGGTGTTCACTATGTTTTTTTATTTTCTCTAATTTCTCTTCCCACTGGTTTTCTTTCCCTTCCCATTATTTTTATTTTACCCTCTCATTCTCCAATTCTTATTTTAAATTATTGTTTACATGTGTTGCAATCTCCATGCTTTTGTATAAACTTAATCAAGAGGTTTTTCATCCTCAAGAATTTTATTTCTCTCTTCCAAATTGTCCCTCACAATTTTTAGTTTTTCCTCCATATGTTCTTGTTGTCCAATTGCTTCTTTAGAGGATGAATTTTTTATCCTTTTCTATAATTCTTTGCACCTATTATCTGTTGCTTTCTCCTTTTCCTTTTCATTTTCCCAGTCTGCTTGTAAATTTTCTATTCTACCCTGAAGCTTTCCTTTCTCTCTCTCCAAATTCATCACTGAACTGTAGACCACTTGGTTGGTCATTTTCAACACATTTATCTTGTCCACACTTTTAATTTTGAATAAATCCATTTGGAGGGTGCTAACTTTAAATTCAGTTGGATCTATCTGACTCTCTGGTGGATTGTTATCTCTAGCTGGGGTCATAACAACCATGAACTCCATCATTTCTTTCTTTGGTTCATATATGGGAAATAACCTATTTGATACAGGTTCTACATCACGAGCTACAACAATTACATCCCTCTTTAGTGTCTTAGTATTTTGTCTATTCCTATTTTTTGTTTGTTCAAAGTTAGTTACAAAACTATTGTAACAAAAATCAGGGATTTCTGACACAATTGAATGTTTGAAAGGTGAAATAGCACTTGCATTAATGTAAAAGATTCCACCTATGTTTCTTTTGTTTCTAATAATTTCACCATGATGATTACCAACACCCTGATTCTAACCCATTACAAGTGGAATTTTGGAGTGTTCTAAGGGTTTTGTCCTGAAGTTGTGGCAATTGTTGGACTCATAGTCACCATTTATATTGTTTTCATAACCTTTTGCTTCTTTACACAGCCTTGATCTCTGGGATCCACTGATACTTATCCCATATCCGGTTCTAATGTCCTTTTTAGACCACTTGTACTACCCATGTGATCCCCACCAATGGGAGTGGCACTTGATTCAGATTGAATCTGAGTGCTTGGAATAGGTAGAACTAGATTTGAAGGTGGAGCAAATGGAAGTGCAAGGGTATAAAACTGAGTAGTAGATTTTTTTGATGTATCTGATGACTAAACTCCAAGGACTAGTTTCTCACCATATTTTGGTGGAACTGGTGGGACAGTTGGAAACCAAGGCCCTTGTCATCTGGGACCCAGACCACCCCAACCTGGAAATTCCATTTTTTCTATAATCTCTGCCCCTTTGGTATAATTTTTATTTGTCGACACATCAACTCCACTACTAATTGAATATGCATCAATGGATGTGGGATTCATAGAAGCCTACTCATACTCATTATCTGGGTGACCATCATTGCTATGATATGCTTCAGTTGGATGCTCCTTATTCCACAAATCGCTAAATATTTGATCCTCTTCCACTTCATAAAGAATTACATAGGTCTTTGGCTCACCGAGATTCATCCTCATTTCCCAAAAATCATAAATTTCTTTTCGAGTCCAATTACCATCTTGACATTCATTCACTAGGTATTTTGAAATGGTTTTTCTAGATGGTTGAGAAGCTTTCTGGTAGAAATTGTAGGATATCCTAGGCTTCCCTTTTTCTTTCTATTTGTGCAATGCCATTATTTGTGATAACAATTCCTATATTGAAATATTATTTTCAGTGGCGTATTTCTCCATCTCTTTTTTTACCTCGTCCCAGGACTCCATGTTTTTAAATTTTTCTATCAATGGCATACTCTCATATTGAAATTTTCTTGTAGAGTTCCCATTCTCTGTAATATTTTTTTTAATTACGTGGAGTGGATCATACTTCCAGTGATTGTCAACATCTAAGAAAAAAATTGAAAAAACATTTTGTGCCACTTTGAATCCTCTTCTCTCAAATGTGAACCCTCCAAATGAGAAAGGCAAGGAAGGAAATATCATTTTCTTTTGCTGACCATTAAAGAGTAAATTTGTGCTCTCCATCTACCATACATATTCTAGTGCAAATACCCTCTATCACATGTATTGGAAGTTTGTAGGGTTCTACCACTGAACTATAAAACTGTAACACAGTGTAGTGTTCCATGAAGTACGAGTCAGAGAATATATTTCACTTCCGAGTTGAATGCAATCTCTAAAAGAAATAGGAAATATAGGCATTGGAGTGCCTGTAATTTTATGATATATTGGTACCAAAAAAATTCTACAAAATTTTTGTAGTTTCTTCGATTATCACTCATCCTTATCTGAGGTGTCCATTCATATATTAGATTTTGGACCTGACTGCAAAGCTTTTTTGTCTTAAATATTGCACGATGATTTTCTAAGAGAAGATAGCACAAGTAGGTTGTGAATCTAAATGTCTTTTGTGAACCTCTTTTAATCATTAGTGATTGTTCTTGCATGCAATGAACAACGTGCTCAATAAAATTATATTTTACTGGTTCTTTTTCACAATGAATATGAAAAATCATTTCAAGAATGTTGGCACCCACTTCTTTGTTACTATCCAATCCCAAACCAAATTATAGCAAGGAAATACTATCCTGAAGCCATTGTACAAAAATATCATAATCATAAGGAGGCTTATGATCTAGATCCAAACAAGAACTACTTGTTATTCCTCTGATATACGAATCTTTCTGTATAGCATCTATTTTTACTGGCACCCACTTCTTTGTTACTATCTAATCCCAAACAAAATGCTAGCAAGGAAATACTATCCTAAACCCATTGCACAAAAATATCATAATCATAAGGAGGCTTATGATCTGGATCTAGACTAGAACTACTTCTTATTCCTCTGATATATGAATCTTTCTGTATTGCATCTATTTTTTCATAATTCTCAGCCACCTTTCCCAGATCAATGTACACATATGAATTTTGTGCTTCAAACCCTAGGTCCAACAGACTAGAAAATTCATTCTTGGTTATCGACAAGATTTCATCCTGAGTATTTTATTGACAATTGCTTTTCTATTTTCATCATAATTTTCAGCACAGAGCATGATAACTTCTGGACAAGGGAATACTTAAGGTAACGCCATGCGTGATGACCCAGAAACCCACACTACAATTTTGTTTGTCGTTGCCTTTACCATGCTGTAAAATGGAAAAAATATTGAATCCTTCATTGGATCTTTCCACTTATTTTCAAGTAAAAATCTAATTTCCACGATTCCCTTATTTCCATAGATAACAAGATCAAAAATATAATGGAATTCATCAGTGAAACCAAGTGTTTTAACCAGTTTGTGGAAGTATATTGTCTTTGTTTTCTTTCTTTCCCTTTTACTCATAGTCTTGGTATTTGTTTTTCCCATCGTGGACTGTGGTATACTGTTATTACTATTTACTTGTAGGAAAATTCAAATAATTCTACACAGGTGACAACTATAATTTATAGGTGTGATTGAAAATTAAACCCTAATTCTACGACTTTAATCTA
Source organism: Thuja plicata (assembly GCA_018584345.1). NCBI lineage: Eukaryota > Viridiplantae > Streptophyta > Pinopsida > Cupressales > Cupressaceae > Thuja > Thuja plicata. Next base: position 10,825,188 of record MU227649.1, read on the forward strand.
AACAGTAAACCACTAGATTTGAAAAATTTAAAGGGCGGGACGTGGAAGTTTAGGATTTTACCTGGAAATTCAATTTGTGTAGACTATGAGTGGGCAGAGAGATGAGAGACTCTATTGCATTCCTCAATCCTCAACCTAGAATTTGTAACCCCTTTCTGAATCTCCAATACAATATACTAGTAAGAACAGAAAATTTAAAAACTTAGGTTAAAATTGTACAATCATGAGTAATGAGTCATCAGTTGTGACTCGTGTTAACTTTTATTGCTTCTCTATGAAAAAAGATATCTGAGGTCACTAGGACACGTGTCACTTAATTGTTTGACATTAAAAATTTACAACTTCAGCTTGAGACACAGAATTGAGCTTATTTCTTATTAAATGTTAAGTTATTGTTTTACTCCAATTCTAATTTTAATTATACTTAGCTGGGTCTTAATTCATGATACGTGCCCTGTTTCTTAGGTCCATTTTCAAAAAGAAGTGACCGTTCCCCAAAGAGGCCCAAAATATACCTTAGGTCATTGATACATTTCTCATCCAATGGTCATGGAAGTCGCTATCATGTGTCGTGGGTCCCATTTACTTTTTTCTTTTCACTTGTCAGTAGTACAGTACATCATATGTAGACTTGTAGTCACCTAGTCACCTCACACATCATCATCAAATGACACCTATTGTGTGAGTGTACACGTGTCATGTTTCCATAATAGGTTTGCAAAAATGGGGTTTCTTTTCCCTTTCAGCCTGAAATACACCGCATGTCATTGATATGTGCTCATCCAACGGTCACTGGCAGTCACTATCATGTGTCGCGGGTCCCCTTAACTTTTGGCTTGTCACTTGTCAGTAGTATAGTACCTCACACGTAGTCACCTATTAACCTCACACGTCATTATCAAATGATATCGATTGTGTGAGTGGACATGTGTCATGATTCCAGAAAAGGATTGAAAATGGAGTTTATTTTCCCTTTCATCCCAAAATACATCGTACATCATTGATCCCTACTCATCCAACCGTCGCCAGAAATACAGTTACACCATATGACAAAAATTTATTAAATTTAAATTAAATTAAATATTGAAATTGTCTAATATAAAAGCAACTAATTAAAATATTACAATCATAGATAAATGTATAATTATTACTACCCATAAAATACAAACTGATAAATTTCTAATTATTAATACCGATAAAATGCAAATTGATAGTTCCACTTTAAACTTTTACAATTCCAGACTCACACACATGACACATAATACATTTGTTGGAAAGTGACAATGCAAGCAATTGTTATTTTGTCATTGTTGTCAAACCTTTACTGGTGAGACTATTGTTATCTATTTGAGTACCATATCTATTGTTGATGAAGAAGATTTAACAAGAAGACCAAGTGAATGGTTGAGTTAAGGCAAATAAAAGGGTACTTGATTAGTTGGCACTCTGGCAAAGTAATTTGTTGGTTATCTTTCAAAGATAGTTTTTCTGGTTGTTTTATGTCGAGAAAGTTTGGCTTGTGCCGAGCAAAGTTGCTTGTGCCGAGTGAAGTTGCTTGTGACAAGAAAAAGTTTCTCAATGCCGAGCACCATTGAAATTGTCGAGTGGAAACAGTGATGTTGGCTGACTTACAGTAATTGGATTAATGATGAGATTTGAGATCTCTGGCCAACTTAGTTGATTCCATTGGGATGTAATGTTAATTAAAGATTGATCCACGTCATTTAATGTATGGATAATTGTAATTAATGCATGATTTCAAGATTTAATTAGAGACTACTTTGGAGAAGTAAATGTAATGCAAAGATGGAATGATCCGTTGGATCTGACCTTCCCTAAGATCTATGATCTTGTTTAAGCGGCAAAATATTTATCTGACCTAGACAGAGAGGTATATGATAACCTCAAGGGGTTATTCATTAAGTGTGGATGAGTGTATGTGTATGAAAAAAGTTTGCATAGTTGATTTACTATTTGGCATGATCTAGCAGAGAAGGCAAAAGGCAGAAGCAGAAAGTTGCATGTGTGATTGCTTCATGGATTTCCAAGTAGATCAGAAGGTTGAAATGACAATGTAGGCTATCCAATTAGTTAACATCAGAGCTATAAGTGGATCTGAATTTTTAAAGTAAGTTGTATGTACCAGATCACAACTGTTGATTACTTTCTTACCATTGTATCAGTTAAATCCTTTAACAAGGTTGACTTAATAGTCATTTGTATAAATCCTCTAACAAGGTGACATTCAGGTG
>MU227649.1:10828149-10840989 GCA_018584345.1 Thuja plicata
GGGACAAACTTGCAACTATCTATGGTGGAGACACAAATGTGCTAAGAGCTAAATCAGAAAGTCTAAGAGGTAAGTTTGATGAGATGAAAATGCAAGAAGGTGAAAATGTTATTCAGTACTATGGTAGGGTAAAATAAGTTGTGAATGCCATTAGAGGGGCTAATGGAACAATTGATGAGAACACCATTATGAGCAAGGTACTAAGAAATTTACTTCCTGTATATGCTATTAGATTTTCTACAATTCAAGAATTGAGATGTACTCCTAACAATAATCTGACTCTGGAAAATTTGATAGGAAGAATCACTGCATTTGAAATGTCAAATTATGATAACTATAATCCACAAGGGATTGATACTGCTTTTAGATCACAGCTAGTTCTCAATAAATCTAAGAAGGGAAAGAAACATGTGGATAGTGATAGTGACACTTCTGATGATGGTCTTGAAGAAATTGAAGCACTTATGGAAAAAAGGCTTTCTATAGGAAAAGGAAAATACAGAGGTAAACTTCCTATTATTTGTTTTTCATGCAACAAAGTTGGTCATATAGTTGCTAGATGTCCTGAAAAAAATGAAAAAGATAAAAGAAGGGATAACAAATACAAAGATAGAAAGGATGACCGAGACTTTAGGAAATATAAAGACTACAAAGACAAAGGTAAGAAATCTTGTTATATTGCTGAAGAAACTTCTGACAATGACACTGATAATTCTGATGACAATGATATAGAAGTTGTTTATGTTGCAATGAAAGAAGATTCTGATGATGATGAGAAAACTAGATTAATCTCTTATATGAGTAAAAATGATCGTTCAATCATTGAAAGTGGTTGTTCCCATCATATGATTGGTGACAAAGATAATTTTGAAACCCTAAACCAATGTAAAGGAGGATATGTAAAATTTGGTAATGATTCACCATTTCATATCAAAGGTAAAGGATTGATTAACCTGACTAAAAAAATTAGATGTAATGATGTGTATTGGGTTGATGATCTTAAATACAATTTGTTGAGTGTTGCACAACTGAACACTTCTGGTTACAAAGTTGAATTCCATCACAGAAAGGTAAAGATCTATGATTCTATTGGAGAAAGAAGTTATTGTGGTGCTAGATACTTTATTCTATTTGTTGATGATTATTCAAGGATGATGACTGTAATGTTTCTCAAAGAAAAATCTGATGCATTCCAGTTATTTAAATGTTACTTAGCTCAAGTTGAAAAGGAAACAGGCAAAGTTTTGAAATGCTTGAGATCTGACAGAGGTGGAGAGTTTATTTCTAATGATTTTAACAGGTTTTGTAATGACCGAGGCATAAAGAGACAGATGTCTGCATCCAGGACTCCTCCACAAAATGGTATTTCTAAAGGAAGGAATAGATCTATCATGGACTATGCAAGAACACTAATGATGGAGAAAAATGTTGCACAAAAATATTGGAAAGAAGTTGTAAGTATTGCAGTCTATACACTAAATAGAGTTCAAATCAAGAAAGGTACAGATGCTACACCTTATGAACTTTGGTATGGGTATGCACCTAGAGTAAAGTATTTTAAAGTATTTGGAAGCAAATGTTTTATACTGAAAGACAATAGAAATGGAAAACTAGATGCTAAAGGTGAAGAAGGTATATTCCTTGGTTATTCAATGAAAAGAAAATCTTACAAATGTTTAAATTCTAATACTAACAAAATTGTTGAAAGTGCAAATGTAAGAATTGATGAGTTTGCAGAAAGAAATGAAGTTGAAAATACACAAGAGCCTGAAAGCTACAGATCATTCATATATCTGGATGAGGAATATTCTAATTCACTACCTGAGACTACTTCTAAACAATAGCATGCACCTATCGAGTCATAGAGTGGAGTTGCCGAGTAACTGCAAGTGAATGTCGAGCTATCTAATGGAGATGTCGAGTCACAGAATCAACCAGAACTGAATACAAATGATGAACCTAAAGCAAGAAATGAGCCTACCCTAGAAAAATATGTGAGAATAAATCACAATTCTGATTAAATCATTGGGTCAAAGGATTCTGCTGTTACGACAAGAAGTAAGTTGAAAAATGACACATGTCTGTTATGTGAATTTGAGCCCAAAATAGTGAAAGATGCTTTAGAAAATGAAGATTGGATACAAGAAATGAATGAGGAAATTGAACAAATTGAGAAGAACAAAACTTGGACACTTGTACCTAGGCCAAAGGATAAAAATGTAATTGGCACAAAGTGGGTATTCAGGAACAAACTAAATGAAAATGGAGATGTGACAAGAAACAAAGCTAGACTGGTATACAAGGGTTATGCACAGGAGGAGGGAATTGACTACGGTCAAACCTTCACCCCAGTTGAAAGATTGGAAGGTGTCAGAACCTTACTTGCATATGCAGCCTATAAAGGATGTTGCAAGGTTTTCTGCTAATCCCAAGGAAACCCACATGATGGCAGTAAAAAGGATTCTAAGATATTTGAAAGGAACTGATGACTATGGTTTATACTACAAAAAGAATGAAAAGTTTGAACTCAAAGTTTACATTGACTCTGACTGGGCTAGAAATGTTGATGATAGGAAAAGCACTACTGGTGGAGCATTTCTTTTAGGAAAGAGATTGATCTCATGGAAAAGTAAGAAATAGAACTGCACCTCACAATCTACAGCTGAAGCTAAGTATGTGGCAGTAGCAGTTAAGTGTTCTAACATTGTGTGGTTGAAGATACTACTAAAAGGTATGAAGGAAGAAATCATTGAACCAATTGTCATATATTGTAATAACACAAGTGCTATTAATATTTCTAAAAATCATGTGATGCACTCAAAGACAAAGCATATAGCTATCAAGTATCATTACTTGAGGGAGCTAGTTCAGAGTAAAGAAGTGAGACCGGATTATGTGAACACCAAAGAACAATTAGCAGACATATTCACAAAAGCACTACCCAAGGATGCTCATGAGTATCTATGAGGTAAATTGGGGGTGATTCCCCTCACTGAGGCTAATTAAGTTTTGTATGATACTGTTGCATCAAATATTTTATTCAGAATATCTGACCCATTGATGCACAGTAAGTCACACTTTAGGATGCTGGCTAAAGTTGTGAAGATGAACAAGGACAGAAAAGAAAAATCAGTCATAATCAAGATGACTGGATTAGCATGATACTGAAGATCTACATGATAATGATATCAATGTCTTTGGCATTATTGTCAAAGAGGGAGAGATTACCTATATAGAGGAAGAAGTTTAGGAAGTTATTTCCGAGAAAGAGAGACTACAAAGAGGGAAAGATTACATAGGGGCAGAAGTTACTATTAAAAACATTGAAGTGATTATCTACTCAGAGGGAGTCTACAAATGATTAGACACAGATGATTACAGTGTGATTACAGACACAGAGGGAGAAATTTTTTACAGATAAGAATCAGAATGAAGCTAAAGACATTAATGAAAATTCATTCATATCAAGGAACACAGGTGAATTTTTGGATTGGTTGGTAACTGTGCTTGTTAAATCATTGTTTTGATATTTTCTGTTGCCATCAATGCCAAAGAGGGAGATTGTTGGAAAGTGACAATGCAAGCAATTGTTATTTTGTCATTGCTGTCAAACCTTTACTGGTGAGACTATTGTTATCTATTTGAGTACCATATCTATTGTTGATGAAGAATATTTAACAAGAAGACCAAGTGAATGGTTGAGTTAAGGCAACTAAAAGGGTACTTGATCAGTTGGCACTCTAGCAAAGTAATTTGTTATTTATCGTTCAAAGACAATTTTTCTAGCTGTTTAGTGCTGAGAAAGTTTGGCTTGTGCCGAGCAAAGTTGCTTGTGCTGAGTAAATTTGCTTGTGATGAGAAAAAGTTTCTCAATGCCGAGAAAAATTGAAATTGCTGAGTGGAAACAGTGATGTTGGCCAACTTACAATAATTAGATTAATGATGAGATTTGAGATATCTAGCTGACTTAGTTGATTTCATTCGGATATGTAATGTTAATTAAAGATTGATCCATGTCATTTAATGTATGGATAACCATAATTAATGCATGGTTTCAAGATTTAATTAGAGACTACTTTGGAGAAGTAAATGTAATGCAAAGATGGAATGATCCATTGGATCTGACCTTACCTAAGATCTATGATCTTCTTTAAGCGACAAAAGATTTATCTGACCTAGACAGAGAGGTATATGATAACCTCAAGGGGTTATTCATTAAGTATGGATGAGTGTATGTGTATGCAAAAGGTTTGCATAGTTTATTTACTATTTGGCATGATCTAGTAGAGAAGGCAAAAGGCAGAAGTAGAAAGTTGCATGTGTGATTGCTTGACAGATTTCCAAATAGATCAGAAGGTTGAAATGACAATGCAGGCTATCCAATAAGTTAACATCAAAGTTTTAAGTAGATTTGAATTTGCAAAATAAGTTGTATGTACCAGATCACAACTGTTGATTACTTTCTTACCATTGTATCAGTTAAATCCTTTAACAAGGTTGACTTAACAGTCAGTTGTATAAATCCTCTAACAAGGTGACATTCAGGTGGAATGTTGTAAGTCCTCTAACAAGGCCACTCTTGACAGGGTGATTAAATCCTTTAACCAAGTCACACCTAGCAGTGTGTTATTGTAACCTTTAACAGGGTTGGCTCCTCACAGGGCATCACTTCAGAAGAGTGAAAACTTGGTAGCATGTTACTGGTGCTTTTTCCCATATTGGGTTTCCACATTAAATACTTGTGTCAACTTGTGTGAATGCTTATGGTTTTCTTTACTGTTATGTTTCTACAAGCTAATTTCAATTGATAGTAAATTGCATGATTAAGTTGTTGATTTATGCTACTGCTGCCGAGTAGATCTGAAGTACAGAAAGTTTTTATTTGCTACATCTAGACTTGAGGATAATTGATTCACCACTTCCCTCTCAATGGACACGTGTCATGATTCCAGAAAAGGATTGAAAATGGGGTTTCTTTTCCCTTTCATCCCAAAATACATCATACATCGTTGATCTCTGCCCATCCAACGGTCGCCAGAAATACAATTACACCATATGACAAAAATTTATTAAATTTAAATTAAATTAAATATTAAAATTATCTAATATAAAAGAAACTAATTAAAATATAGCAATCACAGATAAATGTATAATTATTACTACCCATAAAATACAAACTGATAAATTTCTAATTATTAATACTGATAAAATCCAAATTGATAGTTCCACTTTAAACTTTTACAATTCCACACTCACACACATGACACATAATACATTGACATGGAAAAGTTAAGTTATTACTCTTAAATAAATCACACACATACATTAAACATTGTTACATTTGTTTGGTTCATATGATATCACACATCGATATGGCAATATGAATGGGCATATAATTTATTATTTATTATTTATCAATATATTACTATTAGTCTTTAGATTTATTTACAAAATTACAATTAAACAAAATTACACATAAAATCTATTATCTCACACATAGATACATGTCTCATTTTCATAGGAAGATAGAAAAATTACAATAATTATGCAATTGTATTTATAAATTTAAACAAAATTATAGAGTCCAGAGTCCAAACAATTTATTATCATTCATTAAGAGTAAATCATATTTTTAAATTTCATTAAGAGTAATCTAGAAAACTAAATCAAATGTTAGTTGGTCGAAGTTGAAGATAAAAATTTTCATTAGTTATTTTGAAAATTTACATCACTAATATTATAATATACCTTATAATTATAGAGTTTAACTTTAGACTATAATCGCACCCTAAACCCCTACAAAATGGTGTGACTGTGAATCACTGAAATGGAAGCACCCCTAAAAAATAGTTACAAAAATTGTTGCCACAACGGAACTAGTTGATCATATAAGAAAAAAAAATTAAAAACACAACAAACTGCGGAAACCCCTGTTTCAAGAATAGAAACATTAAGGGTATTCCTCTTCATCCCTGTTTGAGAAGAATTGTTTGTGGAGGATAATATTTGTGAATTCATCGAGCTAGGTGTAGTCCATCTCCACCCCATCGTCAAGGTGAAACCACTTCCATAGGATGTCCCTCCCCAACCGTGCCCACTTCTAATGTTGCATCAGTTTCCTTTCATTAAGGTTCAGTAGGAAGGGTTGCCTTTCCACATTGCTGCCTCACTGGATAAGCTTTTTCAATTTCATCAGCCCAAGGGATCCCCAACCCTGGTTGTGCGAAGACAATGAATTGGACATCATCCACCATAAATTGTTGCTTGAAAAAATTCCACATGAGCATAATCATGTCTACCTTCTCTCCTCTAAGGTTAAGAAGAGACGCCAGGAAGTGGGATGTAATGTCTGTGCTAACGCAATATCTCTTCTCATTGCGAATGAACTCATGGTCGAGCACCATAAACACAACATTATTAATGAAAGCGCCCACTTCCTTACAAATAGAAGTGAGAGCTTCATCTGGTATCATGCCCAAAAATGGATTCTTCTCATCAGTGGATGTTGTTCGCAACCTAATTGGTGTGTCCATCTCTACTTGCAGAGCCTCGATACCCTAAACTAAAAACCTAAATCTTCAAACTACACACTAAAAAATTGAAATTTTATGAATCTACAGATCTAAAAACTTAAAACCAGAGGGTAGGGGCTGAAAGGCAAAAGAAAATTGAAATTGATGAAGAAGTAAGAAAGAATGTCTATAAATAGCCCTATTCCATATCTTTCATATCTTTAGGTCAATCATTCACATTAATACACGAATGTGGGAAATTACTAATATAGTGACTATACTAATAACTACAGTCTATACTAGTACAATTTTGGAAACCATGTGACGCGCCTGATGACTAACGAGTGGATCATCACAATTAAAGAATATCACTGTCACTCTAACAAGACATTCATTTCTTGCAAGTTATCATGCCAACCTTGCGATGTGTATCCATTCCGCAGACTTCTTGCAAAAATCAACTTCTTTCGAGAAAATGGGCCTGAGATAAAACTCCAGGCATTGATCTACAATCAATCAACGATCTTGATTAATAAATTTAAAATTTTGGGTTCTAAACAAACAGGTTTAAGGTACGTGATGGTGGTCAACTCGACAACCAAAGAGGTGATATTAACTCGACGGGAGTCAGGACATTTTAATTATTAGATGTTTTATGAATTTCCATTTGGCATTGGCCCACAGTGCACACAACACTGACCAGTCACCACATTAATAAAATTTGTTATGCTAATTTTAGATTTTAGCTTTACTTTAAAGTTTAAAGAATAACTAAATATTTTAAACTTTCACAATTCTGCAGACGCACACATGTGACAGGATACATGCAAAAGTTAAGTTATTATTGTTAAATAAATAACACACTTACATTAATATTTGTTTGGTTCATTTTCAAATTCACAAATTATAAAATCACATATGTCACACATACATATTTTAAATTTTAATTCATAAAAACAAACTGAAATGAAGTTGCAAAGTTTTCATTAATATTTTCTACAAATTTACAATATTCAAACTTGGAGACTTGAAGTCCCTACAAAACTTTAAAGGCAAAATGAGGGAGGTTACAAGGTAGTGGCAAACAAAAAAAATACTCTAGTGAAATTTCAAAATTTTAGATCATAGGGACACAACACTAAGGATTTTCCCCTATGTCTAAGTATAACTCTTTAGAGATGATAAGCTCTGCAAATTCATACAACCATTCATAGTCCACCAATTCATCCAACATAAACCATTTGCAAAGAAAATCCCTACCAATCTACACCCATTTCTTATGGCGCGTCAACTGCTGAACATCCAAGTTCAAAAGAATAGGTTGCATGTCCACATTTTTGTCTAGATCAAGAGGCTTGTCTAAATCACTTGCCCAAGGGAACCCCACCCCTAATTGTACAAAAATGGAAACCTGAAAAGTGTCACCCAGGAATTCATGTTTGAATAGCTTCCTTACCAGAAGGAGCATATCCACCTTCTCTCCCCCGAGGTCCACAAGAGATGCCAAAAAAAGGGATGTAATGTCTGTGTTAACTCGGTACCTATCAACATTTTCTAAAAATTCATGGCCCAATGCCATCCTCACGGCCTCATTTGTTAAGGCTCCAACTCCTTGCAAACTAATTCAAGGGTTTGGATTGAGACTAGGCCCAAAAAGGCCTTTTGTTCCTCTGTAGGTGTACTTATCAAACAGATAGGAGTGTCCATCTTCAAAAAAAAACAACTAGAATATTAGAAATTATACAACCTAAAGACCTAAACCATAGGCAATCTTTCAAGCACTAGCAAAGGCAAACCCAAACAAAATGAGAATTGAAGAAGAAAGAAGCGTAGATCATCTATAAATAGCCCTCAATTCTTTCTCTAACCTTATTAATTCATTTTTCCTTCAAAATTCTATAAATATTTCATATTAAATGCATGAGTGTGTGAAATTAGATTATTTTTCCTTGAAAATTTTTTAAATCTTTCATATTAAATGTATGAGTGTGTGAAATTAGAAATAGCCAGATTTAGTGTCAGTGATAAAACATTTCTTTTATTAAGGGCAACTATGATACATTATCAACCGTCTATGCAAACAAATGTAAGACTTGATACATGTAATACATTATGTCATTATGTGACATTGCATTAATTAGATAATGGTTATGGTGTAGATTAATTTGATAAATGTCATCATTCCAGTCACTTCCTAGAGAACTATGTATCCTTCAAGAAATTGGGGCCAAAATTAAACTTCAGCCATTGATCTAGGATCATCAAATGGTCACAAATAATACATTTAACATTATAAAATGATGGATGTTACTGTTAGGTTGCATGTCGATGTAACCTTTTTTGCTTATCGATATCAAGAAACTTTTTCCCCTAAATTAATGTAGGATTCCCTAGAATTTTATACTTTTTCCTAGGAGTGGGTTACTTAAAGTTATCCATGGACATGACTTGGGCACTTGAAGTAACCATGGCTGAAGATACTTCTTGAGATGAACTAATCATGGTGGATAAAACATTTTGAAAATTAGTTGTTTTTTGGCTAGTTGGGATACCTTGTGATATCATGGCATTTTGAGATAAGCCCCATGCAAAAGATGGACCAGCTTGCATGGACATTTGGGATGACATAGTTTGTGAGGATATAGGGATAGATGTTATTTCAAACACAACAAAATTTTCTTGAGATGGTCCAATTGTTTCATGTCATACTAGTGGATTCTTAGGCCATATGGTAGATACATCAAACCCAGGAGTAAGTTTAACTCCTTTGTCCCGAAGCATAGAAAAATACTTCTAGGGATTTTGTTATACTACTGAATCTACGACTAGAGATGAATATCCATCCCATTCAACATATTCTAGTTCCCCTTTGGTTACATTTGAGAATATCATTGATCAAGGTTTTAGTTATGTTGTTTTAGGAAAGTTTTCATGGTACACAAAAGGATCTGTGTGTTCATTAGGGTTTGGTTTTGGTTCTTCTTCCCACAGAGGGAATGGATTAACAAATGAATCCTCTAGTTGGTTTCTATTTTGTGATCTTTTGATAAGTCTATGACTAAGGGTATACATTGGAAGAGACATCTTGCTACTAACTTGATATGATAGGAAAATGATCTAAGTTAAACAGAAGGGATAACCTCTTCTGGAAAGTCCCGATTCCTCTTTAAGAAAAGTAATTTTAAGGATAGAACTCAACTTTTCTTGATCTCAAAATAAAGATAATAGGATATGATCTGACTCTTTCCTTAGATGAGGCATTGAGTCATTATAGAATATTTTACGAGAAAATGAGATATAGAGATCAAGAATAGTCTAATCTGGCATGTCAAATTATTACACTTAAACAACTTGGGTTTGAAAGTAAAGATTTCCTAGGTGTTTAAAATTTCACTATAACCCTGTTAAAGTTTATGATATGTTTAATAGAATATTTGTACACAGAGATCTAGAAGATTGCAAATTAAAAATTTAGATTAGGTAGAGTAGAGGATTCTAGGAAACTAGATCAATTTGAGACAGATTCTTTAGGAAATTGCGGCAATAAGTTGGTCAAATGTGAAAAAGTGAAGGTACAGTTGCGATAGAGTTTTGATAGTTGTAGAAATAAATAGTCCAATTGTGGTGATAAATAGGCCAATTGCAAAAAAGTGCTGCCAAATGTAGCAATACATAGTCAGTTGCGGAAATGATTAGGAAACTTTCATACTGACAGGTTTGCACAACAGGACTCAGAAATTGGCTTGATTTTTCATGTTACAGTGATTAGTTGGAACAATTTTTGGTTTGGAATAGTTTCAACAATTACTTGATTATTTTTAGTATGATATTGACTCCCAAAAATATAACATGTTTGACTTGTTTAAACTTGTAAGATGTTGATTTTTTGTTGAAAAAACCACACAAGAAAACATAGTAGACAAATTATTTTGTAATCTAAGAGTAACCAAACAAAATAAAAACCATATGGTTGGCAAGGGCAATACTATTGAATTCCCACTTGGATAAAATCCAGCTACACTATTTAATGTAGATAGCTTAGAAATATGGAGGCATGGTATCCTCCTTACAGTGCACTAACTTCTCAAGCATACTAGACTTCATATTCCAAGGGGCATCACTTCCCAAGGAATTGATATCTCTATGAGGAACTGCAAGTATGTGGGCTGTCTTAGCTGGTCTCCAACCTTCTGTATCAGCAAGCAGAGGGTTTTTTGGAAACTAAAAAAAATTGGTTCATGGTAAGGGCTCTCGTTCATGCATTCATTTATTCTCTCTCTCCTTTATGGTTGAGGCTTCCTTCCTAAATAAATTGGGCTATTAGGGAAGTTGGCATAGGTAGGAAATTAGCAGACATAGTGAAATTTTTAATAGTTCTACTAATTTTATATAGTGGCTGAGAGAAGCTTGGATTTATCTTGTTTCCACTTCGATCAATCCCATCTGACTAGCTATGCTAAAGCAACCAAGAGGTAGATCCTCTAAGAAAGAAAAATGAGCATCGTTAACATTTTTCTCTTGCACCAATGACCACGAGAGCCAATTAGAGAGGATAGTGTATGTTAATAGTAGGACCACTCAATAGAAGCAAAAGTGTGCAAAACACTTAGAACACTTGGGTTAATCATCTTTAATCCAAAAGAAAGTGTGAAAAGAAGAGTTCTTTTTATCAACCCAAACAAGGTGTTCTAAACTAAGAAGCCAAATGAAGATAAAAATAAAATGAAACGAAAGAAATTTTGAAAGAAAATTTGTATTTGTTTGTTTTAAATCCCTCCCCAACTTGCATTAAAAAATATTAATTTGGGTTATTTGACATGCGTACTCAGTCATGCATTCTTTTTCTTACCTTTCTTCCCTATAGAATCACCAACTAAAAAGACAGTCATTAACATTTGCAAAATATCTAATCTAGAAACTGTGATTGTGAAGAGCATGAAAATTCAGGAAGAAGTTATACTTGTTTTGATAACCTTGGAGGAGAGAAATATACCAATTGATGGAATCCTTGTCTTCTTCTCTCCTAATCTTCTTAGTATCCCACTCTTGTTGTAGACAGTAAGAAATATTTTTCTTCAGTTGTTTCCTTTCCCTAAATCCAAGTGTGTGTCTAATAATTTTTCTCACCATTTTCCATCAAACCTATTTTCATACGCAAAACAACAAATAGATAAAAAAATTATGGAGAGTAAAGATAGAGACAAAAAGAATCCCCGCAGGATGTGCAAGTACAAATGTTGTGATGGTAAAGTCAGTTTAATGCCCCATCAGCACACTTGGAAGAATTTAAGCAATTATTACATTTACGAAGCTAAAGGAAGGATCTCAAAACCCCAAATAAACCTCATCCTTCAAACGATCTCCACAAGAAATAGAGGAAACAAAAAAGTTGTAGACATGGTGGGAGAGAGGCACAGGAGAGAGCCGGAGAGAGAAACTGAGAAATGGCGCCGAAGATCAAAGGTGTGGGAAATTCTGATAAAAGGGGAAGTAACCACTTATATCAAACGCCTTCATGGGTGGAAGCCATCAGTCACAAGGATGATGGTTAACAGCTGGAAGGAAGGTAAGGTGAAAATTGATGGGGTTACATTCATGGTGACTGAGGAAATAGTTTCAGCGGTTACAGGCATTCCTATTATAGGAAAGAAGTTCTATAGGGATAGGAAAATCTCTTCTAAATCTCTGACGGAGTTTGTCAAAGATGAAGCTAAAAAATGTGCCCTGGTCAAGAAAGGCACCTTTTATCACCCAAGCTCCATCAAACCTCTGTGGCGCTTTGTGTTGCAGGTGATAATCAAATTCCTCACGCTTGACACCAGATTTGATCGCATCAGCACCCATCATTTTGTGCTCCTCAACCATTTCAAGTATGGGGCTAAGGTTTTCCTCCCTTTCTACCTATATTGGTCTATTAATGAAAACATAAATTATTATAAGGAGAAATAGATAAGTAATCTGGCCTTTCATGAGGGCTTACTTCTTTTGATTTATGAGTATTTTAAATCCCGTACTCGGGGTAAGGAAATCCAAGATAAAGAGGATAGGGCTTCCATGGGGGAGTTTGAGGAGGAATAATTCCCCTCTGAAACAGAGGATAGTAGAGACATGCACTCTGATTCATAGGTGGAACATACTAGCCAACAGAAGAAAATTAAAAATAGAGCTAAAAAAGAGAATTTAAAACAGCACATTGAATTCTCTTCGGATAGGGAATACAATGAGGAAGAGGAAGGAATGGAAACAGGGAAGGAGAATTCAGAAGAAGAAACAAATTTGAAGAAGAAAGGGAAAAAGGTTACTAAAAGGAAGATCACCATCAAAATTC
>MU227649.1:10847493-10858068 GCA_018584345.1 Thuja plicata
CAGTAGATTAGATGTATGAATGGTTAAAGAATATAAATGTGCAGAAATGTTTTAAAGTTCTAAGTGTTACTGATTCACCCCTCCCCTCTCAGTAACTCTGTTAGTCCTGAATATTTCCAACAAAGAGATTTGTCAAGAACTGTTAAGTCCACCTTCTACTAAAGGATTTATGATGTGATGCACTTGTTAGAATGTAACTACATTATAAATTTTGATCTGATAGTATATGCAATCTCTAATTACTGATAACATATCCTATAAAGCTTACAATGTATATGTAATCACCTTGAGTGATTGAATGATACCTTGTCTCTGCTCGTCGGTAGCCTTGTTTGTGTTCTTGAGAACTAATATGATCTAATTCTGAGCTTTGCATGAATTCACTTCTGCTGCTTAGATGTTCTTCATGGCTACAATCATTTTTTTCTACTCTTATTACAGATGATTGAATATCTATATATACTAGTTTCTTGGTCCATTCTTGATTCACGCTTTTCAAGTTAACTCTAGATCCAAGGTTTACAACTTGACCTTGATCTTTAGTTAGTTATGTTTTAGATCTGTTAGGATGATTTAAAACAATTACAATATACTTTCTTGACCCTCAAGTAATGATTTAAAACAAATTAAAACTCTATAAATAGAATTACAATGTTTTTTATGACGTGGAAAGTTAGATCCACTATTTGTGGGTTCTGTAATTGACTGTCAGTTCTGATACTCAGGCTACTCTGTTAGTCTGTTGGGTTCCTTTCATCATTTTCTCTGTCAGGCTTCTGCTCTGTCGATGTCCCTATATTGAATTGTTCGTCGAGTTCCTTTCCTTTTCTTCTCTGTCGATGATGTTCATAAAACTGTACCATCGGTGATGTCCTTTATGCTTTGTCATTGGTTCAACACTTCTCAGTGTTTTTCAGGTAATTTTATACTTAGTATTTTCATGAAAAGCATTGTCATCTCATGGGGTAAGGCAGTATGTTGTCTATCGGGTATGCCTATACCGATGATCTCTGCTATCTTTTTCTTTTGCAATTCTAATGGAAAAACTTAATGTCATCAATCTCCCCCTTTGACATTAGTATCAATAAATGATATGTGCAACATACTTAATGTATTAGTATGTACACCTGTGTATACTCCTTTTTTTTCTTTCTTTAGTCATTAAATGACCCCCTATGCATATGTCGTTAAGTGTAAGTGTATATACATATAATTTCCTTCCCCTTTTTTTGTTTCCCTTTTTTTTGCTGAGATATATGATATAATGTACATATGATATACATGTCCTTTCCTCCTGTTAATGTAGTATATTGTACATATGCACATGCATTCATTCCTCCTTTTTTTATAATAAAGGCAAAGGTACTTACAACTTGTCAAAAATGTGGGAGTGTGAGGCTTTGATTTCCTCCATCATCTTCTCCCATTTCTCCTTCAAATTTTCTAGAGCCATGTGCTCAAGTGATATCCTCACATGCATATCATAGATGCTAACTACCACAGACATCTTCAAGGTCGAGATCAGATTCCTTGCATCTGTAATGTGTTGTTGCAGAGTAGTGAGGTTTGGAAATATGTGAGCCTATAGCTCAATAACCTCATTCCTAAATTGTGTCTCTGCATCCCATATTTCTTATCTTTACCTGTTTACCTCTGTGATCTTTTCATGATGCAACTTTATTGCATTTGCATCAGAGGTTAAACTTTGTGCACTTGTTGTCAGATCTGAATCTAGTTGGGATAGCTTTTCACCATTCTCTTTTGTGAAATTGTCAAGTGTGCACATTTGTTGAACTAAGGTAATAGCTTCTGCAATCATTGGTTCTAATTGACTTTCTAATTCAGAGAGCTTTACCTTTTTTTCTACCACTTCTTGGCTTATCTTCTCAACTAGTTTATGTTGATACTTCTTCTCTGCCCACTCTTTCATTGCCTTCTCTGCATCTACACTTTGAGTGGTGATGGCGTCGGTAAGAACTGCAATTTTTTCCATGACTGATATTTCATTTTCAAATTTTACCTCAGGAACAAGTTGATGTAGTATATCCCTAGCTTTGTCAAGTGCTTGGGCTTCCCTATGTGCTTTTCTCATTTTCTCCTATAGGGATTTTCTTTGACACATCACTCCAAAATTTTGAAGTGTTTCAACATCTAAAGTTGATGCATCCCACTTGGGTATTTTGATCACTTCATCAAGTGTTATAGCCAAGATATATTTCTTTATTACTTTCTTCTTCTTCTTCTTCTTTTGTTGGGAGATGGATTGGTGAACTACCAATTGTAGATCTTGAGATTGGATTGATTTGGTAGGTGAAGGTCGAGAAGATGAAGCTTCTTGTTGCTTCTATTCAGAGTCCACTTGTTGGCTGTCTGAAGATGTCTCTTCAGTGGCCTTGGGTGTATCAATGGATTTTTCTTCCTTTTCCTTCATGCTATCATCTTGCTTAACTTCTTCACTATTTTCTTTTTCTTCATCCTTTCTCAATGTTTCATCCTTGTTAGTATCTTCTCCTTTGTCCTTTTCAATAGAAAATTTTTTCTGAGTTTCGGTTGCATCCTTCATCTCTGTGTCTATATCCTTTTGTGTGTCTGATGCATCTTTAATTTCATCATTACCCATGTCCTTGGGTACATTCTCATCTTTCTTAGATGATTTCTTCTTAATAGAGTTAATGCCAATAGCTTCTATCAATATTCACATGTTGGTCAGAGTATTTACCTCTGCAGTGTCAATAAGTGTGTCCTGTCCATCGGTATCACCTTGTGCAACAGTGACATCTTCATCTTTTTGCACCTCTTCTATAGGGTCTTTTCCTGTATTGTCATTAATGATATTATCCAACCATGTTTCATCATTGACATCCTCATTTATGTTACCTTTTATTTTCAATTATTCTTTGGTAACCTCTACTGCATCATCCAAGTCAATATGAATTGGGCTTGGTGGAATTTGGCTTTCTTCACCTTGTATTTTGTCAAGAGTGGTGTCAGGCCATACCTTATCTACAACTTTAGTATTCTTGTTGCCTATTGTATCACTCTCTTCTCTATCCAATTCAACTGATCAATCACCCTATGCATCTTTAATGATGATGTGTTCTTTCTCCGGGCTAGCTTCCTTAGTGGGATTTTTGAGTAATTTACTCCACTTCTTAATGTTTTCTTGATCTAGCTCAATTAGCTTCCCTTTAAGAAATTTGTATGCTCTCATTTTGGGTGAGAACTCCTTTTCATATTTTTGCATCATTTCATCTATCTCTTCCTTCTTTGAATTAGAAGGCATAAGAGTAACAAGTACTCTTTCTCTTATCTCTTTTTCTTTATGAAGTACAAATGTCCATCTTGCAGACAATCTGTCCGTTAGCTCCTTGGGTACTTCATATTCCTTGAATTGAAGTGGAACATAATTGTGTTTGCACTTTTTAGCTATTATAGCTTCTTCAATTTTATTTTGATCCTCTGGATCAAGTTTCAACTATTTCCTAATATTAGGATCTGAAATAGATTATGATTCTAAATTTATTTTACATATTTCATCAATGGTTTTAGGGATCAAGGGTTCTTTCCATTTTTGTACTTCTAAGTTAGCTTCATCCATAGCTGAGTCATCTAGATCTTCTTTTGTTCTGACCAACTTCCTTCTTTTAGTTTTTTTCACCTTTGGTGAGACTGGTTTCCTCTTGTAGGTTCTCACTCTCCCCTTCTTCAATGGTGAAGGAGTTTCTTCCTTTACTGTTTGGCTTCTTGTCCTTGAAGCAGCTATTGTCCTTGATTTCTTAGGTGGAGGAGGAGGTGGTGAATCTGACTGTGTAGCCTCTTAATCACTCTTTTCTATATCTTCACTGATGGGTGACTGGCCCTTGGTTTCTTCCTCCTTTCCTTCTGTTTCCTCTTCACCTTCTTCAGTAACTTCCAATTTCTTCGTTAAAACCTTTACCATTTTGTTCTTCTTGTTTAAAACTTTCTTGATAACAAGATCTGACTTGATTTTTGGTTTGGCTTCTTCATAAGTGCCAAATCTTGTTTGCTTGCTATCGAATGGTTCATTCAATAGTGCCTTGATGCATTTTGTAGCTTGTTCTGTTTGGATTTCATAATCCAGTGGTGATAGCCAAGATTTTCTAGGTACTACTAGTTTGATATAAGTAAAATCAATATCTACCATAAAACATATATCATCATTGTGTTCTTCTATCAAACTCTCTGGTATCCTTGTTCTTGCTTGCATCTTTTCCTTAAATTCTTTGAAATATTCATCCATTAAGATATCAAAATTTGTACCTAATGATTCTATGTGCTCACATATCTGTATGGTGACTGGTTTCCTTATGTCTCATACTACTTTGCCTATGGAAGGAAAGTATTCTTCAAAGTAAAAGATTATGCACATAATAAGAGAACCAAACTTACAAGTGTTTGTCCTTGATGACCTTATAGTGTTCATGTTCTCTTCAAGTTGATTTAACAATATTTTTGAAACATCCATCTTCTTTCCTTGTTTTATGATCTTGTAGGCTATGCTCATAGCAATACTTGCTATGTTGTTCATTCTGCTAGCCTAAAAGATTTTATATCCTACCACACATCCACCAAACTTAAGTTCCTCATCGGTGATGGTGTTAACCTTGAGACCTCTGTTATCTAATTTTTCACCTGTTAAATTTTCTAATTCCTTTCTGGATGGGTGCTTGTGAGATTTTGGCTTGTTGGTTGTGGGATATCCAGTAACCACATGAATAACATCTTTTTTTATTTGTTTAGGCTCATCAAACCACAATTTTTGGTTATGCATTCTGCTAAGAACTATCCGTATCCATTTAGACTTAAAAACCTTAGGAAAGTGTAATGCATTTTTTAGACCTTTCATCTCTAGATGCTTGTGCTCTTCTTTCAGGTTTCTAGTGTCATCACATAGGGCCTTATAGGACTTATCTAGGTCTAGATCTCCTATTTCTGAGATCTTGCAATGTATATAGGACCTTACGTCCTCTACCAGCAAAACCCTAGGTGGGATTCTGGAGAATGCTCCACAATCATCAGGTTGCAACGCAATTTATGGGTGTAACTTGTATTTAGGTTTAACACAAGTACTATTGCTAATAAGATTAATCATTTTCTTCTTATCCTCTTTCAATTTTTCTATTCTTGAAGTAGATTCCATCATATTTTGAAATTTAGGGCTTTCCATAATTTAAACATAGTGCGGTCGGTGATTGTAGGTACTTACTAAATCTTTGTTATCTCTTATGAATCTATTGAGTCATATTTGAATCTTGCTAAGGTCGCACTTCAATCTGTTCTTCAATCACTCTACTTCATTTCTTGAAGGTTGTGGGTGTGAAATGAGTTCTTTTGTTGTGCTTTTATAACCTTTTGTGTCATAAGTTGTCATTAATGCCCAACAACTCATCGGTGTACAAAGACTGAGTTCATTGGTTGCGGCATAAATAACATCGATAGTGTAGGTGCAAAGTTTTGGGGTAGCTAGCAGCTTTTGTGATTTCATCGATGATTGTCTGTAAGATGGCAATAACAACCTCTACTGGCTCAAAGATCACCGATGTCTGTCGGTTACACTAAGTGACTTGGCTTTTGTTACCTGATATATTTCGGTAAGTAGTGTTAATTTTACTGTGTGTGTTCACCGATGCTTATTGGTACCCATTAACTGATGGAATTGTTTTTCAATAATATTACAAGTAACAATATAGTGCATCTTCAATAATGCTAATTTTGTCAATATGATCAATGTGTAATGGAACTAATGCATAATATAGCTTGTCATTATGCAGTTCCATACTTACTTGTGCAACTTAGTTAGGAATAGTGATGCCACCAGATCCATTGGATGGGGTTTCATCATTTGCATTTCTTGTTCCAGCACCTTCAGTGTTTGTATCTTTTCTCCACATCTTGTTTCTCATCTTCTTGATGTCATCAATGGTGTTTCCATTGGGATAAGTGCTTGTTTCTGTCAGTCGGTCTTTGCAATCTTTTATCACATGTCCAACCTTATGATAATGTAAACATGCCATACCTAGATTGGTCCATCCTCTTGGTCTTCTAGTCCATTTTATCATACATTTAGCAACAATATGACAAAACCTTCCACATGTTGTGCATTTTATCCATGTGTTATAGTCCCAAATATATGAGTTACCAATTTTTGTCGATTTATAGTCATTATCAAGTTCTTTTGGTGTCTATGCTTTCTTGTTCTTTTTCCAGCACTCCTGATGTGTATGTCCATTCATTTTCTAGGTAGGACAGTACTTTTCCATTTAGGTTTCATTCTTTGGATTTGTCACCTTTGATCTGCATTCATGTGCCTTGTGTCCTTTCTTGTGACATTTATAACAATTACCAATGAAAGTAGATTATGATTGAGGAATACCTTTCATTTTGTTTCTGCAAATGTTTGAGGTGTGGCCTAGTTTTCCACAGTGATTGCATGAAATATTCTTGGTTCTTGGATTTATATAAGAATTCCTTTGATCTGATTGATTAGATGATTCTCCATTGTCAGTGTACTCTAGACCTGTGTAGTTGTTGACTCTTCTTTGTCCGTTAAGAAAATCATCCATTCTTTTATTGCTATCTTCAGCTTTCTTGATTAATTCATTGTGCTGATTCTGAATTTTGACTTCATGCTTTAGCTTTTTATTCTCTTCTCTTAGCTCGCCGATGATCTATATTCTTTCAATGAGTTCAATATTTAATCTTTTTTCCTCTTGACTCATAAGAATAATCTGATTAGTAATCTCATGGTGATGATCAGTAAGTCTTTGAATCTCTGATTTTTTTTCTTGTAGCTTCTCTGTGATTTTCCTCCTATCATCAATAGCCAATGTTCTCTCTGATTCATCTTTTCTTGTATCATTCATGACATCAATCATTTTTACCATCTGAGTCTCTTGACCGATTTGCAGCATCTTGATTTTCTCTATTAGATGTAGATTGACCTCTTATAGACTTGTGATCTCTTCTATTGATGTGTCAGATGCTTTGCTTGTTGTTGATTTAGCTGATTTGAAGTAATCTGGAATCTCCTCTTCTTGATAATATTTTTCATTAAGTCTAGATGCCATAATCTTTCTTTCATCAAGCAACTTTCTCATGCTCACTCTCGCCTCTTTGTATAGCTCATAGTAAATCTGAATTTGTAATTGCTCATTCTCAATAGTCTTATCTAGTCTGTACTTTTCCATTGTCTTGATCTTTTCTCTTAATTCTTTAAGCTTTTCAAGAAAGAGAATTAGCTCTGATACCAATTGTTGAAATTACTAGAATGATGTACTGAGAGGGGAGGGGTGAATCAGTACCTCTAAAAATTTTATGTAGTTATCCCATTAACCTTTGTGTCATCAGATTTGTATATTCACCTATCTATCTATTCATCTTTCTTTATGTATGTGAAATCATAACATAAGTTCTTTACATGTGTAAACATTCAAGAAACATACATGAAAGTAAATAACACATAACACAAGATATGATATCACAGAAAACTCTCGTTAGGAAGTAAAAACTACGGTGGGGATGTCACCCACAAAACTTCACTATCTGCAGATAAGAAGGGATCCAGTTAAGGCTTACAATTTGATCACTTCTGATGATCTACCCTGTTAGGATTGTTAGAGTGGAAACCTATTAGGATCTACTTCATTTGAAGCTTTAGCAACACCGTTAAGTGTGCACTATGTTAAGATATTTGTCAAGAACTGTTAAGTCCACCTTATACTAAAGGATTTTTGATGTGATTCACTTGTTAGAATGCAACTACATTATAAATGTTGATCTGATAGTATATGCAATCTCTAATTGTTGATAATAGATCCTATAAATCTTACAATGTATATGTAATCACCTTGAGTGATTGAATGATACCTTGTCTCTGCTCGTCAATAGCCTTGTCTGTGTTCTTGAGAACTGATATGATCTGTTTCTGAGCTTTGCATGAACTCACTTCTGCTGCTTAGATTCTCTTCGTGGCTACAATCATTTTTTTCTACTATTATTACAAATGATTGAACATCTATATATAGTAGTTTCTAGGTCCATTCTTGATTCATGCTTTTCAAGTTAACCCTAGATCCAAGGTTTACAACTTGACCTTGATCTTTAGTTAGTTATGTTTTAGATCCGTTAGGATGTTTAAAACAATTAAAATATACCTTCTTGACCCTCAAGTAATGATTTAAAATAGATTAAAACTCTATAAATAGAATTACAATGTTTTATCTGACGTGGAAAGTCAGATCCACTATTTGTGGGTTTTGTAACTGACTGTCAGTTCTGATACTCTGGATGCTCTATCAGTCTATCAGGTTTCTTTCATCGTTTGCTCTGTCAAGCTTCTGCTCCATCGGTGTCCCTATATTGAACTATTTGTTGGGTTCCTTTCCTTTTTTGCTCTGTCAGCAATGTTCATAAAAATGTACCATCAGTAATGTCCTTTATGTTTTGTCGTCGGTTCAACACTTGTCAGTGTTTTTTGGGTAATTTTATACTTAGTATGTTCATGACAAGCATTGTCATCTCATCGGGTAAGGAAGTATGCTATCTGTCGGGTATGCCTATACCGATGATATCTGCTATGTTTTTCTTTTTCAATACTAATGGAAAAACTTAATGTCATCACAATGTTGTAACTTTCACAACTTGAATTATAAATCCAACCATCGAGCTCTATGTGTATGCCTTGCATATTTATAAACATTTTTTAAATGAAAAATATCCATGAACCGATACACTAAAATCATTCAATTAATAAATCATGTCATTTTGCCTCTTTTTCATCCTTTAGATTGTATATCATGGTCTTATATTTTCCAAATTCTACTATTTCATTCCCAATTGCATGTGTACTCTCCATATGTTGAAAAATTGGCAAACATTGCAAACCACCACAATTAATGCATGTGCCATCCAAGCATGAGATATTGTAAAATTGTTGACCATCCACTCTTTCACATAAAATGGTAGATATTAAATCCCTTGAAGATCTAGATGGATCCTTTATGTTACACTCTTGCAAAATATTGTTAGAATACAAATCTACACATATATGTTAATAAACATCATAATGGTTATAAAATTCAATATATACCTTACAACAAGTTATGTGTGTGTGATTTATCTTGACATAAAAAGGTTTAGCCATTTCAAAATACCTTTGAATAATTTTAATTTGAGGATACATTCCTATAAAATTTGCAAATAATTGTGTCTAAGTTGAATCTGAAAAATTATTTCGAATGGGAATCACAAATTTGACTACTAATCCTCCTTCTTACAACATCTCTTGATTAGGAGATACTTGTGTGTTATTCTTCCAAGAATCTTCAACAATTGCTTTATCTTTTCGCAATAGTCTATCGAAGAATGCCTATAGCTCATTGTTATTTGCCACTATTTGATGCCTTCCCATGGCTCTTTTACAACCTTTCCACTTATTTTCAATGCTTTACTTGTCTTTCTCCTGAGTCAATATTTCTTTATTTAGGTGCTTACTATTTTTTATATAAGTACATGTTGTGTGACATTACTATCTTTCACGCATGATGTAGATCCCACACTCTCATATGCAATCATTAGAATATTTACAATATATTTTTCACTTGACTCATCCATCGTTCTTAGCCAAAGAATCTTCATCATTGACCCAAATTCCAGATTTCTCATCATTTCAACAAATAGTTGACATCTTCTTGTCACATTTAAATTCTAAAAAAACAATCTCCTTGATTATGGTTAGCATATCTTTGGCAAGTATGCTTGAGAATATTATCAGGCATGTTAGTTTGAAAATATTAGTACCAATATCCATCAAATATTTTGGCTTTCTATATGAAATTATAGGAGGTGTTCTCAAATATTGAGTGGGCTTAACATTAGGAACATCAATGACATTAGGAATGGATTGTGTACCTTCAACCAGAGATGATGTGCCTTGAAATTGAGATGTGAAAGATGGAACCTTGGAACACCAAATTGAGATGTTAATGGTGTGCCTTCAACATGATACAATTGAAGGCATTATATTTTTCCATTAGTATACTTAAGGAAAAATATGATCTGCACCATCAGTTTACTCTACACCGACAAACAGGGCACATCACTACCTGATGCCAAGGTTACCTGACAAACACTATTCAATGTTATCCAATGACAAAAAGGTAAAGGAAACCCGACGAGTAAAAATAGTGCAACCCGATGAAACATCAAAGAGAGGAACCCGATAGATAAAGGGAACCCAACAAACAGTTCAACAAAGGAACACCAACAGACTTCAAGTTCAACCCGACGACCAAGAACCAATAGTCAATTACATCCCGCAAAAAGTGGATCTGACTTTCCACGTCGAATAAATCATTGAAGTTGTATTTATAGCTTCTTGATTTACTTTTAAATCCATTATGTGCGGAGGAAGAAATGTATTTAATATATTTTTAATTAGTTTTACTGATTTAAAACATGCAAACTAAAGATCAAGGTCAAGTTGTAAACCTTGGATCTAAGAGTTAACATTGTAATGCGTGATTCCAAGATAGGTCAAATACTTGTATAAATAGG
>MU227649.1:10867455-10878977 GCA_018584345.1 Thuja plicata
CCTTACCACTTTGTTTTTCTACCATAGCCTTATACCATTTAAACATCTTGAATGCTTCAAATTTTTCTTTTAGAAACATGACTGTCATCATTCTAGAGTAATCATCAACAAAGAGAATAAAATATATTTCTCTATAATATCTCTTTGTCCTCATAGGTCCACATAAATTAGTATGGACTAATTCTATAATATCATCATATGTATGGGTTTTGCTTTTGAAACTAGACTTTGTCATTTTACCTTTTTGACAATTCTTGCACATGATGTTGTATGGCTTTGTTATCGTCGGTAAGCCTCTTACACTTCTTTTCCTGCTTATTTTCATCATGTTGTCAAAATTCACATGACACATCCTTTTGTGCCACAGCCATATATCTTCATTTCTAGTCATCAAGCAAGTGGGGTTAGTATCATTCAGATAGAATAAGTTACCTTTGGTCTATTCACCAGTACTAATCAGTTTTCCTGATTCATCGAAGATCTTTTCCTTCTTGTTCTCAAATGCTACTCTGTGACCTGAATTATTCAGCTGAGAAACACTCAATAGATTATAATTCAATCATTTTACCCAATAAGTATTTTCACATTTAATCAAGTTATTCAGCATTATTGTTCCTTTACCTTCAATTTGACAAGGTGAATCATTTCCCATTCTTACTGTACCACCTTTATAGTATTCAAAAGTATTAAACTTTTCTTTGTCACTGGTCATATGGTGAGTGCAACCACTATCTATAATCCATATATCATTTTTACTAATCTTAGATATGAGTGTAGTTTCTTCATACCTTTCATCTTCATCTGAATCATCCTTCACAGCTACAAACACTATCTCAACATCATCATCCATTTCGGTGTCTGTATCTTCATCTTTGCAAGTAGCTAGATAGCTAGCCTTCTTGCCTTTGTCCTTGTAATCTCAGGTATCACTTCTTTCTGATCATTGGTAACCTCTGTAATCTTTGTTATCACCTCTATCAGATTTCTTCTCAAAAGATCTGTTGTCACTTCTATCATCTTTTCTTTTGTTAGGATATCTTGCAGCAAAACGTCCAATCTCTTTACAATTAAAACATACAATTGGTAACTTGCCTTTGTATTTACCTTTTCCTCTTAGCATTCTTCTTGCCATGAGTGCTTAAATTTCATCTAGATATTCTTCTTCACATTCACTTTCACTGTCTCTTCTAGATGAGTGTCTCTAACTAGATTTTCTTATTCTCAAAGAAGACTTGAATGCAGACTCTAAACTTGGTAAGACACTATTATCAAAATTATTCATCTCAAATGAAATCAGTATACCAATCAGGCTATCAAGAGTGACTATATTATTTTCTAATGCTCTCATTTCTTGAATAGCAGAGACTCTAATAGAATATATAGGCAATAAGGTTCTTAAGATTTTACTTATCACTATCTCCTCTTCAAGTGTACCTCCAATGCCTCGTATAGCATTGACTACTTCTTTTATTCTTGTGTTGTACTGAGTGATGTTTTCACCTTCTTTCATTCTAAGATCACAAAACTTTCCTCTAAGGCTTTCTGCTTTGGCTCTCAGAACATTTGCATCACCTCCATGTACAAGCTTCAACGTGTCCCACATTGTCTTTGCATTTTTGCAATCTTTGACATCCTCAAATTCAGCATCAGAGAGTGAGGCTGAAAGCTCTATAACCATGTAGTTATGTTCATGCTTTACTCTCAATTGATCTACTGTCAATGGTCCTGTAGGCAACACATATGCACTATCTAAGTATTGAGTAATATCATTGCCAATACTTGATAAGTGAAGCTTTATTATACTTTTCCATGAAGCAAAGTTGTCTTTGTTTAACTTGGGCACATCTTGTCTGTTCATCTTGTGACCTTTACTTAGGTCTTGAAACCTTCCTTCTAAGCACACAAGCTCTTATACCAATTGTTAGTAATAACTGAGAGGGGGGGTGAATCAGTAGCCTCAAAATTTTATCCTTTAAACTTCAATCCACCAATTAATACACCTCAGATTATTATGTCCCTACAAGATGTATGCCTTTGAAATACTTGAAATAAATAAATGTCTGTCGGTTTACCTTGTCTGTCCTTCTTCTCCTTGATAACCGATAGGCTGTAAAACTTATTTACCAATATTTAGTAAATATGCAGAGTATACCAATCAATCCATAAATGCATATGTGAAATGAAAAACAATAAAGTAATAAACCATACACGTAACACAAGGATTTTAACGTGGAAACCCTGTTAAGGGAAAAACCACTGGGACCGGTACCCCAAATTTTCACTCTTCTGAAGTGAGCCTTGTTAGGAGCCAACCCTGTTAAAGGTTACAAACACACTGTTAAGTGCGACCTTGTTAGAGTATTTTTATACATAGATTGTCACTAAGTATCTGGCATCTATGCTACCATCCTTGAATCAGCCTCTAGACTGTCAATAGGCTTTATGCTAATCTTACTACCATCCTTGAATCAGCCTCCTTAGACTGTCAATAGCCTTTAGGTAAGACCGATGCTACTATCATGAATCAACCTTTTTGGTAATCTGTTAGGATATACCGCAATTATAGAAGACGGTTAAGTCCTACTCTGTTAACAGACTTAATGCTTCAATGGTTAAACTGAAACACAATGACCTATTTCTAATGCAACTTTGAATTGCAGATATTCAGATCTATTTACTTACAATACCTCTCTAATCAATGTATCAATTTAGTTCCTTTGTACTTCAGACTTTCTGCTCTGTGATATTGTGCTTCATTGTTCGTTGGTGTCTGTAGAATTCTTTAGCTCTCCCTTAGCTTGATTGATCAGGACTATATGAAGCTTAACCTTCACCAATTTCTCTTCAGCATCTTCTTTCAATTCACTCCCCTGTATATCTGATTTCCTGCGGAAATGAATTATGCTTGTCTCTAATATAGACATGATATTCCTTAACTCTTGGTTCTTGATTCTTGATTTTTGGATTGAAAAACAACCCAGCCAAATTGATTTACGGCTTTAACTACTGATTTATCTCGTAGTTATCTTCTTTCCAGCTGTATAAATCATCTTTAAATCACTTAATTAATTGTGGTCGAATAAAACAAATAAAACAACCAGTTAATTCTATCCTTAAGCTTTGCCAGCTAGATATTTTGTCATTTTCTAAACTCTATGTTCTGTCGGTCAATTTCGCAGTTCATCGCTGGTGACAACTGTCGGTTCCATCGGTGCAACTTCAGTTAGCTTCAAGATCTCGGTCCGTCTGGAATCATTGGATCTTTCTTGTTGGGAAACACTTTTTTCAGTTCGTCAGGCATCCTGTGATTCTACTTCATCGGGTAACATTGTCTTCTTCTCGTCGGGCATCACTGTGACTTTATCTCTGTCTTTACCGATGGTGTGCACTCCGCCGGTGTGGTCTGTCACTTAGTGAATACTTGACTTTTATGCATTGTTAAAAGCATAACCTCTGTTCCATTGATTCTCTAAAGTCTTTGGCATTATGTATATGACCATACAGATGATATTAAGTTGATATCAATGAAAATACAAACCATTAACTGATTTAATGTCTTGCATCATCTTCAACTTAACATTATCAAACATTCAATTAGTTACATGTCATCAACCAAGTCATATTTTGCATCAGTTCCATTATACAATTAATAGATATTCAAAATCTACATGAATAAAGATGCATATTATGTTACTTGTTCCAATTCTAAGAAAGTAACCCCGTCGATATATGCATACCAAAAATCATCGGTGAAAAAAGTAGATAAGGTGTTCTACACTTACCGGAAACTATCGGTCAACACATAAAGTGGCTAAATTGCAAATGTAACCCAACACCCGTTGGTAAGAAAGGAAGTTACAATTTGTCACCATAGAATACTGATATTCATCGGTACAAGCAACATTGTTAACAAATGTCCTGAGAAAATAAACTTCACCGACGATGTTTTGGAGAGTCTTCTCAATGAAACCCATCTTCATGTCCTGACGAGTTGTTGAGAATTTATTACAAAGACTTAGGGTAAAAAGTCTATAAATAGTCGACGGGACAACTTCATTTTGCACCCGTGATTTGAAGAGAAAGTAGAATGAAAAATAGAGTGATTAAAGAGTAGAAAGCAGAGCGTCCTCAGATCAATCTAAGCACACAGAAAATAGATCTTTCACCACTATTGCAGATTGAAGTAAGTATCAAAGGCACTGAAAGATCTCTGTCGTTATTTTTCAAGAAAGCCCTAAATTTCCAGAATACCCTAAAAAAAAAAAACTTGAAAAATAATGGCAACCACCTCAATAAATTCTAAAATCAAGAATGATAAGAGGAATGTAGTTAATCTGATCAAGAACAGTGCATGTGTAGAGCCCAAGTATAAGATCTGCCCAAAATTTGCATCAAAACCTGATAAAACCGATGCATTTTCAAAAATCCCACCTAGGGTTTTGCTCATAGAAGACGTTAGGTCTTATATTCACTGCAAGATCACAAAGATAGGTGATTTTGAAATGGATGAAGCTTACAAGAAGCTTTGTGATGTCGAAGGGGAACTGAAGGAAGAGCACAAACACTTGGAAGTGAAAGGGTTAACTAATGCCCTACATTTCCCGAGGGAATTCAAAACAGACTGGATAAGGTTAGTCTTGAGCAGAATGCATGACAAAAAGCTATGGCTAGACCAAGCCAAGAAAATAACCAAGGATGTCCTTCACGCTGTCACTGGTTATCTGATAACCGACAATCCTAGGGCACACAAGCATCCATCCATGAAATAAGTTGAAAAACTCACCAATGTAGAAGGGGACAACAGAGGTCTCAAAGAAAACACAATCACTGATGAAGAACTAAAATTTGGTGCATGTGTAACTGGGTATAAGATTTTTCAAGCAAGAATATTGAACAACATATATGCAACATCAGTAAGAACATCTTACAAGATAGTGACCAAAGGAATTCAGATGGATTTGTGTGAGATCCTATTAAAACAACTTGATCAGAACATGCACACAATCAGGTCTATAAAGACCAACACATGTAAGTTCAACTCACTTATCATGTTTATCTTTTTCTATTTTCAAGAATACTTTCCTTCAGTAGGAAAAGTAAAATGGGACACTACCAAACTAGTAACCCAACAGATTAGTGAACTGATTAAGTCACTAGGGGACAATTTTGAATATGTTATGTATGCTTACTTCCTTGAGTTCAAGGAAAAGATGATGGAGAGGACTAGGATTCCTGAACAACATGTGGAAAAATATAAAGATGAAATATGTTTCATGGTGGACACAGATTTCACCCATATCAAACCAGTTGTACCAAGGACAGCTTGGTTAGCACCAATGGATTATGAGATCAATATTGATCAAGATACAAGTGCAATTGATGCACTAATAAATGAGCATGTTGACAGCAAACAACCTAGCTTTGGAACCTATGAAGAGGCCAGATCTAAGATAAAGAGAGACCTAGAGATAAAGAAAACTATCAACAAAAAGGATAAGATGGTTAAGAATCTCAAGAAGATTTTATCGGTTACAGAAGAAGAACAGGAAGAACCAGAGGAAACCGATGAATAGGGCACCATCGGTGAGGAACAAGAACATAAATTATATTATGAGGAGACAGAATCTGATACACCTCCACCTCCACCTCCTACAAAGAAGTAGAGGACAAGGATTCAAATTGCTACAACTGATACACCACCTCTTAAGAAAGGTCAAGTAAGGACCTATATGAGGAAGCAGCCAAATAAGAGAACAAGGCAACAAACTATGAAAACAACACCTCCAAAGAAGAGGAAAAGGTTGGTTAGGACAAAGGCTGACATAGAGGACATTAAAGATGATGAGCCTAATATGGAAAAGAAGAACTATAGGAATCAAACAATTGATGAAGCTGCTGAGTCTATTGCTACATCCATAACCATGTATGATAAGAAAATAAGACAATAGGATACACTAAACCCAGAGGACCAGAATAAGATACAAGAGGCAATTATAAAGTCAATGATCAAGTACAAATATGCACTGGCTAAATTTGTCAATAAACTACCTAAAGAGATGGGTAACAGGGTATACCAACAATGATCATATTCTCTTCAGACCGAGAGAGAATCAAGGGAGAGGGTACTAGTAACACTAATGCCTCCCGAATCCAAGGTTGACGAAATCAAAGAAATACTCAAGAAGCACTCAAGTAAATTTGTAGCCAAGATAAGGGCATACAAAGTATTAGAGAACAAATTCATAGAGCTAGACAAAATGACTGAAACTAAATGGAGACAACTCCTGGATCTACCAGCAGAGTCAACAAGTGGTGAGAATCAATTAATTCTCTCCAACACACCTCACAGAGAGGAGGAGACAGACAATGCAAGTCCTTAGCACATTGCTCTAGACAATACTGAAAGTGACAATGAGCCCATAAACTTAAACACAGTCATGGATGATCTTGACATCCAATATATCACTAACTATGACTCTGATAAAGATCCAAAGAAGAAAGATGAAGTAATATTCATTACACTTAAGGATTAGGAACAACAACAAGAATTGAAGACATCAAATGATAAAGATATGAATGTTGCTGATGAACAAGTGTAGAACACTTCAGTCATGGACTCCAAAGAACCAGACCCTGCAGACTAAGTGCAAAAAGATGAGGATTTCAATGCTCAAAAAGATCAAATCGACAAGCAGGACACCACTCTGGATATATCCCAAGAAACCACTCAAAGCAATATTCCTGTACTAATTAAGGAAATCAATATTTTAGAGGGTTGATCTATAGCAGAAGACACAAGCACACCCGAGGACAAGGGTGATGTTGAAGCGAAAGATACCATAGATAATACAAAGGAAACAACTGGAGAGAAGGCTACAACCGATGATCAGACAGATAAGTCTGCTAATCAAAATAAAGAAGAAACACAAAAGGAAGAAGGGGACACACAAACAGAGAAATGTGAAGAAGCAAAGAAAGATGAGGAGAAGCAATTAGAAGAAAAATATGCAGAGACACCCAAGGTTGAAGGAGAGACATCTTCACAAAATCGACAGGTGCCACCTGAGAAGAAAACATAAGAAGCATCTTCCACAAGGCCATAACCAAGCACTTCTGAAAGAACAAATGAACTAGCTACGATAGTTCATACCTCTGCATCCCTACAAATCTCAAAGAAGAAGAAGGGAAAGCATAAGAATCTAGTAACTCTGGATGAAATCATTGAGATTCCAGTTTGTGATCCAAGGACATTGGATCCAACTGCATTGACAAAGTATGCCAGGATCTGTGAGAGAGAATCCATTCAAGACAAACTAAAGAGAGCAATAAACTAGGCCAAGGTACTAGAAGTAGCAAGAGGAATACTTCAATAGATTGTACCAGATGTAGATATTGATCAAAAAGCTCCAATGCTTGATCAACTGGTAATACTCATAGATGCAATAACATCTTAGAATATTGATGCTGAGAAGGTTATGGAAGAGAGACTTGAACAAAATTATGAGTTCAAGCTAGCCGAGAAGATAAGCCATGAAGTGGCATTGAAAAAGGTTAAGCTATCTAAATTTGTAAGTACAATTGAACCAATCATATCAAAAGCTATTACCTTAATACAACAATTGTGCACTCTAGATCAACTCACTCAGGAGTACACCGACTAGATAACACAAATTGATGTTGATCTTAAGTCAAGTGCACAAAGTCTCACAAATAATGAAGAAGCAATTAAATTGCTTGATGAGAAAATCAAATAGGCTCAAAAACAGAGACAGGACATTCAGATTATAGAGATGAAATACAAAGATTAGGTAAATGAGCTCCAAGTTCAGCTCTTACCAACACTTACACTCCTGCAACAACATGTGACAAAGGAAAATACACTAATTGCCACCCCTGAAATGTCTATCCTAGACAACATTTATGATATGCACGCGAGGCTAGAGCTACAACACATGGCACTAGAACAACTGAAAGAAAAATTGGAGAAAATGCAAGAAGATATCAAGACAACCTATTCCAATATACTTGACACATTGTAAGTTGCACATTTTTGTCACAATTTTGACATACTATAAGTTGTACATTTTTGTCATAAGTATCAAAGAAAGGGGGAAATTGATATGTTCACTCACCTCAGTTAAAAGGGGGAAACAGTATGTATAGTAAAAGAAAAAGGAAAATACAAGAAGGAAATAATATGTACATATAGAGCAAAGAACAGAAAATGTATAGTATACATGTACATATACTTATGCTATACCGATGCATATAGCTAGGGGGAGTCATATGATGACAAGGATATAAATAAGGTGTACATACTAAACACTTTAGTATTATGCACATATCAGTTTTTGATACTAATGTCTAAGGGGGAGATTGAAGGCATTATATTTTTCCATTAGTATACTTAAGGAAAAACATGATCTGCACCATCGATTTACTCTACACCGACAGACATGGCACAACACTACCCGACGCCAAGGTTACCCAAAAAACATTATTCAATGTTATCCAATGAAAAAAAGATAAAGGAAACCCGATGAGTAACAATAGTGCAACCCGGCAAAACAACAAAGGGAGGAACCTGATAGACAAAGGGAACACGATGAACAGTTCAACAAAGGAACGCAGATAGACTTCAATTTCAACCCGACGACCAAGAACCGACAGTCAGTCACATCCCGCAAAAAGTAGATCTGACTTTCCACGTGAGATAAATCACTGAAGTTGTATTTATAGCTTCTTGATTTACTTTTAAATCCATTAGGTACGGAGGAAGCAATGTATTTATTATTTTTTTAAAACATGCAAACTAAAGATAAAGGTCAAGTTGTAAACCTTGGATCTAAGAGTTAACATTGTAATGCATGATTCTAAGATAGGTCAAATACTTGTATAAATAGGTGCTCAATCTATTGAGAATAGTTGTTGGTCAAAGAAGATAGTAGCCACAAAGAGCATCTAGAGACCAGACAAGAGAATTCATGTAGAAGGACAGAAATAGAATCAAATCAGTTTCAAGAACATAACAGAGGCTACCGACGAGCAGAGAAAAGGTATTCATCATTCACTTAAGGTGATATTGTTATTCTAAGAGCTTTAATGGATCTATAATCAGCAATTGTAGATTTCATATAGTCAGGTTAACATTTGTACTCATTCTAACAAGTGTAGTACACTAATGAAATCCTTTCAAGAAAGGTGGGCTTAACCATCCTATTGTAAATTTCATAACTGAGTGCACACTTAAATCAATGTTGCTAAAGCTCCTAACAGGGTAGATCTTAACAGGTCTCCACCTTAATACTCCTAACAGGGTAGATCATCAGAAGTGATCAAATTGTAAGCCTTAATTGGCTCCCTTCCATTCTGTAGATAGTGAAGTTTTGTGGGTGCCATCCCCACCGCAGTTTTTACTTCCTAACAGGAGTTTTCTATGATACCATATCTTGTGCTATGTGTTTCTCATTTTCATTAATGTTTCTATGAATGTTGTAAACTACTAAAGGTTATGAATAAACAATACATGCATAAGAAAGAACAATAGTAATGGTCAGTAATGCAATAATGAATGATTACTAATGATGAATAAGAAAGGTGTAAAAAAGTTTTAGAGGTACTGATTCACCCCTCCCCTCTCAGTACTACTTCCCATTAATCCCAACAATAATAGTGTGTCTAAACCTTGGAGTGTAGAGAATGGTGTTCCTTCAACATGATACGATGGTGTGCCTACACCTTGAGACGTAGAGTATGGTGTGTCTTAAACATGATACGATGGTGTGCTTTCACTGTGAGATGTAGAGCATGGTGTGCCTCTAACATGGGATGATGGTGTACCTTCAACTTGAGATCTCATAGATGATGTTTTGGCATCTTGGTAATTCAATTGCCTTGTTGCACGCAAGTTTCTCATCCTTTTCCTTTGTGTTTCCAATTTAAATTCTCTCTTACTTTGCATTGATATTTCATGCTCCTCTTCCAAAGGCAAATATTATTGTATGGTATGAAATTTTCTTTGTTCACAAAGTTATCTCATTCGTTCTCTTTTCTTCTCTTTCTCCGCTTCAAGCTCTTTCAGTGTTAGATTTTTTTCTCGTTTCTTCGGCATGATGATAAATTCTAAATCTGTGTATAAGTAAGACAAAGATTAGTGACAAATTCTATTTATATCCAATGCACTTTCCCAATTGAAATTGTTCATTACAATTTTCAAATTAGTTTGAAACTTTATAAAACTTTGAGCTTTCACACATCTTCCATCTAACTCAAACTTGAATTATAAAAAAATCTATTACAATAAGTAAAATTATGAAAATAACAAGTCCATATTATATCAATTGTAAACAAAAAATTCTTTATTCACATTTCCTTCTAAAAAAATGAAAAATTTACCTCAAATGATCAATTTTGCTAAAAAATCATTGACTTTCCCACTTCTACATTGAATTTTGAAGCAAAAGGTGGTGACAAATTGATAGAACATGTTGATTGCAATTTTTTTGTAAGAATCAACACCATGAAAAGTATTTATTTCTCATATAATGCGTAGAATCCAGATAGAAAACATGAAATGTGGACCTAAATCATTGGTTCCTTGGATTTTTAATCATTTTTAGTAGTATAACACATATCGCGCATGCCATACATGGTGTACACATATATGTTGTACGACATATACAATACAAAAAACTGTAATACTTGCGTAAACAAATAGTTTTCTACATATGGTGCGTGTCATATATGACATGTGCCATATATGGTTCTCTCTCTCTCTCTCTCTCTCTCTCACACACACACACACACACACACACACACACACACACACACACCCTCTCTCCCCCCTCTTAGGGCAATTCATGAACCAATTATCTTCCATGTTATTAGAACACTATTCATCCAAAATAAATTTCTTCAAATCTTTTAAAAATGTGTACACAAAATTTCTCATTTATATTCTCATTGAATAGGAATGTAACATGAGTGTATTTAGATTTAGTACTAATTGATTGAGTGCAAGGTTTGACACTACCAAACCATAGTGCACTACCATTATATGTGATCATGTTATGATATTAATAATGCAAGCATGCATTATGATTTAAATAGCCTCTTCTTTCAGTACTTACCCTTTATAATAAATTGAGCATACAACATACCATGGATGTATATTTATGATATCTTAATTAATTTCAACTATTTATTAATAATTTTGTGAAGTAAATTAATAAAATTAACTAATTTACTGTATTAAAATATTAGTAACTAAAACTTTGTCTATTAAGTTAACCAACTAGTTTATAAGTTACTATTTAATCTAATCTATCCATTTACAAAGTAAATAATTAACTGAATTAATTAAATATTTATTATTAATTTAATAAAATAATTTATGAAATAAATTGTTGTAATTAAATCAAATTTTATTGATCATGATTCAATAATTGTTAACTAAAAATTGATTAATTTAGAATCTCTCTCTCTCTCTCTCTCTCTCTCTCTCTCTCTCTCTCTCTCTCTCT
>MU227649.1:10881247-10911502 GCA_018584345.1 Thuja plicata
AGTTGCACCCATGAGGCTTGTTTGATTTGCTCTTTTTGGATTGGATGTGGGTGTGCTCTCTCAAACACACAAATGAAGTGGATCCCCAATGCAAAATGCAACTATGAATGCAAGATTTGGGAGCAAACGAAGAGATTCAAGAGCTAGTATGAGGAAATAGTCTCAAATTCTTCAAATGATTATGCTACTATGATTATGAAATGCAATACAAGAAAGAAACTTATGATTCATTTACCAAATTGATCCTAGCATGTGATTTCTAAGTAATTTAAGCATAAAAACATGAAACTAGCTATGAAAATCTAAAGTAATTCTAGCATAATAACAATGCACAATGAGAGATGAAAATTGGAGAGGAGAAGGCCTCTATTTATAAATTTTTGGGATAAAAGATGAGAGATTGAATGAGGTGGCATTTATGTGGCATCCACATAAGAGCCACATAAGTGACACATAGGCTTGAAGGGATGGCTAATTTGAAGTCAAATATAGCAATAAATATTGAGTGGCTCAAGAATTCCAAGTGGAGGACAAAAGGAATAAATAGCCTTAAAGAGGAATGGGTGCCCATTTTAGAGAGAATTCTCACATGTGGGTGAGCATTCCATTAGCCTTAAAAAGGTTAGGAATCACCCTTTAAGTATGATCAGTGGACAAATAGGTAGGGAAATATGCTTAGGAAACGAGGAGATGGGAGTAGAGTAGGAATAGGGTAGGCTTAGGGTAGGCTTCTAGATTGGATTAATAGGTTCCTAGGTAGGGTTTAGATTATAATTCAAAATAGATTTGAATAAATCATAGTTTAGAAGAATTAGGAACATGGAGGAATTTTAATAAATATAAATTTATTAAAAATGAGATTTTGTGAGACAAATATATTTAAATAAAATACATTAGAATAGTATTTGATCATTGATAAATACCAACTATGAAACTATTTAATTGATTAAATTAAATAGCTAAATGAATAAGAGGGAATTTAATATTAATAATAATATTAATATTTCTGGACATCTACACTTATGTAATAAAATAATTGTTCCTCTAATCTTGATTAGTGCTTAATTTAAAATGTTGTTTAATAAAAATAAATAAATATCACTATATGTATATGTATAATTTAAAAATATTACTTAATATTTAAATTATAGATCAATATTTTTAATCATTTAAATTTTTATGCTAAATATTTTCAAAAGTAATATTTCTACATTAATCAAAGTTTGAAATGAATCTACAATTTTGATACATGTATTAATCATTGTATTAATCATGGTGTATAAAATTGGATCATTGTATTACTTATGTAATAAAATAATTGTTCTATATAATTCAAACATCAATACAAAAATAATACTATGGATAGATGTAATTTATTTTAATTTAA
This sequence comes from Thuja plicata, assembly GCA_018584345.1. NCBI lineage: Eukaryota > Viridiplantae > Streptophyta > Pinopsida > Cupressales > Cupressaceae > Thuja > Thuja plicata. Next base: position 10,882,635 of record MU227649.1, read on the forward strand.
ACTATTTCAAAATATATATTATTAATATTATTTAATTTCAAGTTGATGTAAAATAATTGAATTAAGTATAATAATTTGCATAAAATTTAGAATTGAATTAATTATCTTTATAATATTTTTTTAGTATTATTTGTGATATTTCAATTAGGGTGAAGACAAATAATTTTCATGATTTTGTAACTTAAATATTTCACATGTATACTTTTAAAAAAAATTAAAATGTTTGAAAAATAAAAATATTAAATTGTAATTGGGTGAAATACATTGTTTTAATAACTAATAAATTAGTTTATAATCTATTCAAACAATAAATCTTAAATTTGATTATTAAACACTAATTTAAATCATCTAAACTTGAAATTCATTAAAATATTTCATTGTCTCATTGATAACAAGCCTTCAATCCACCTCAAAACTTATTTTTTTAATTAATGGAAAACAAGCCTTCAACCCACCTTTTATTATTTTAGAAAATACATATAATATTGTTACCATTTCAATTACATAATTTTAAAATAATTTTTATTAAATTATTTATTTATTTATTTTATTTCAAGAATTTAATACATCTTTTACTAGTTTAAAAAATACACATACTAGATTGTTGCCATTTCAATTTCATAATTTTAAAATATTTAATATTACCATTAATTTATTTATTTTATTTATATTATTTGATAATTATATTTCATTATCTTTCAATTTAATAACCATATCTAAAACTAATTTATTTAATTTAACACTTTGATATATAGTCATTGTGTGAATTTATAAATAAATATACATACTAATTTAAAGATGTTATTTTAATTTGTACTACAATAATAATTTTTTCTTAAGCATAGTTTTTCTATAAAAATCTTAAATAAAATAAAATAAAAGATTCAAGATAAAATAAACAAATTTAACTCTGTCCAACTTGTCCATAAAATTTCAATGCAGTTTTAGGAGTTGATTTAAGAGTTTCATTTTGCTTAGGTTTTGGAGGAGATAAAGCTTGATTTTCCTTGCGCTGGGTATGGTGTTTTCTTACAGTGTTGTCTGCTTTTATAGAAGATTTGACAGAAATTGCTTTGATCTTTTATGTGTCCTTTGGCTGGAAACAAAAACAGGAAATGGGTTTGGCAATTGTATATGAATCAATTTGCAAATATCATAGTTGCTTTTTGGGGTATTTTCATGAACCAGTTAGAATTTGGACTAAAGACTTTTCATTAGCATGTTGGGGTGCGTTATGTCTGAGCCACAGGCGCCTCTGTTGTCCAGACTGTGTGTTCTTGAAACATATTGCAGGTTCCAAGAAATTGAGGTCACTCCCTCTGTTTAAGAGCAAGGCAAAAAAACCACAATTGTCGAGGGTTGGATGTGGGAACGGTGAATGGGGTATTTGGCATGTTTATATTTTGGCAAGTATGGTGAATCTTTAACTCTAATTGTGAATTTAGTAGTTCTCTCAAATGCTTCAGCTGTATACTTATATACTAGATTCAACAACAGTTGCCAGCATCCCCCAAACATGGTGAAGGTGGACTTCTGTCAAATATAATGGTTGAAAATGCCCTGGTAGACATGCATGCAAAATGTGGAATCGTAGACAAGGCATGTGAACTGTTTCACAGAATGCCTGAAAAAATGTGGTCTCATTGTAGACATGCATGCAAAATGTGGAATCGTAGACAAGGCATGTTAACTGTTTTACAGAATGCCTGAAAAAATGTGGTCTCATGGCAAGCCATGATTGAAGGATATGCACAACATGGATTTGTTGAAAATGCAGACAGATGCACGCACATATGCATGCGTACTTTTTATATTTGACAAAGTGGAGTTGGCAGGTGTAAAGAATTCACAACTCTTGCTAGCATCATCCTTGCCTGTGCCAAAATGGGAGTCTTGGAACAGGGCATGGACATCTCTCAAAGCATACACAAGGCATGTGAACATTTTGATTAGATTCCTCGAAGAAATGACGTCTAGCATATTGCCTGCATGTGCTGAAGTGGGAGGTTTGGAACAGGTTATAGACAACCATCAAAGTACAAAGGATAAATGAATTTTGTGATGTTGTGGTCTCAACTTGTCTGGTAGACAATAATGCAAACCGTGGAAGCATAGACAAGGCATGTGAATTATTTGAGGCACACACTCACATGTGCAGAGGCACACATATCAAATTGAGGCCAAAATGGAGATGAAAAAGTATTGAATTTTCACCCTTACAATTACACGCACACATTCATTTGGACATACATGTAAATCTCTTTGTAAGGGAAGATAAAACAGTTGCATAAAATAGAAATATCTTGGCTAATGAAATAAATAAAGCATAGAATGAAAATATATAGGGTAATAAAATAAATAAAGCATTTAATAAACAACTAATCTAGATATATTAGATGTTTTTTTAATGTGATTAATTTTTCGTTGTAGCTTATCTTGTGTCGATTTTAGATTTGAAGTTCCTATTAGCCTTTTATTGCATCATATCATGCTACGTGGTATTAGTTGGGCATGGCTCTGCTAGCCTACTGAGATCTACTGAGATCTTTTGTGGATTGAATGCCTCTATTAGTTGGACGTGGCTCTGCTAGCCTACTGAGAGCTTTTGTGGATTGAATGCCTCTGCTTTTCATGATTTTGTAGCTGCATTCTCCATCTTAAGTTCCAGTATTGTTGTTACTAGGATTGTTGATGTCGACACTTTTTAAAGGACAATGCAAGGCTTGATCTGTGTATTGCCTTATTTTAGATTTAAGCTTTGTATTGTGATGGAATTCTTTGCTTCAGTTATAGTTATAGAATGTTCATAACTGAGTAGGGCTGCTCTGAATGCTATGAATAGTGTTATGGGTAGTTTTGCTGTCAGTTGCCAGAATTCCCAGTCTAATCCAACCACTTTGTCACTATATGTCATTGATCTAGTAGGCAATACAAATATATATGGATTTTTTAAGCCTTTTAGTATTGTGAGTTCTACTCGCTTACTAAGTTTTGTATGTCTCGTGACAGGAGGAAGTTTCTTGTTTTGAAGGAGCGGGATGATTCTTGGAGCAAGTAGGTTTATATGAGCAAAACCAGTGCACATATTAGCTGTAGTTTGCAGGTTAGGGGCCAGTCTTGTGTCTTCACAGTTGTGGCTTTGGTTTTTCTTGATCTATCATGAGGCAGACAATATATAAAAATAATTATGACCATGGACAACTCTCTTCTTGTTTCAAAGCTCAAAGCTTTTATCATTTTGCCTACAGATATATTGAATGTGAATTCTTATTCATCGATTATTAGCCTGTTTTATGATTTGAGCCTGTTTTACGATTTGTCCTTCACTACAACTGTCTAATTTTGTATTTCCTTTGACTCAATCCCCTCATACTTTGCATCCTCTTGTTTACTATTCAAATATTCAAATTTTTCGTTTCAGAGTTCTCTATGTGCCTATCTAATTGGTTTTTATATGGACAATGTAGCAGGGGTAAAGTACAATCAGCGTAATCCTTGAACCAGTGCTAGTTTTAACTAATTTACTAAACATAATAGAAATCATAATTTATGAAATTTATAATAAAGTATATCATACTATACCAAAGGTGTATACTCAACCATTCCATCAATGGTTGAAAGATACTTCATTAAATCTAGATTTGGAGTAAGGAGTAAAATATTAAAAAAAAAATTTAAAGGTTTGTATTTCTAAAGAATAGGTCTTATTTAGGTAAAATATCAAAACTAGCTATTTCTGTTTGGTCATAATATTGACCAGAAGGTGAGCCTAGAGGATGAAGGGCTAGCATGACAGGGCCTTTTGCTCCTTCATCAATTGACATCCTCCCTGCATTAAAGGTCATATCAGTCTTTACAAATCCTGGATGAACACAATTCACGTACAAATCAGAATGTTGGAGTGCAAGAAGACGAGTATAAGCATTTAGAGCAGCCTTAGAAATGATATAGACTGGAGACTTTTGAACAGGCCAACCATTGCTTTTCAACAAGTCTTGTTGAAAATCCTTTAAAAAATTATGAAGAAATGCATCTATTCTTTCCTCAGTCAAATCATTAAGATTGCTCAATTGTTGCCTCAAAGTCTCGCCTGGAATATTCTGTAACAAATATCAAAATAAATTATGTTCGAACAAATACAAATTATTTATCTTATAAAACATTGAAACCTTTAAACAATAATAAACATCTTACTATTTATTTTAAATATTAAATATCATATTTAATTAAAACAACTAAATAAGTTAAATATAAACAAATATCACGTTATTTATCCTATAAAAGATTTAAAACTTTAAGCAATAATAAACATCTTTAACTATTTACTTCAAATTTTAAATGTCTATGACTTACCTCTAAAACCCCAGCACGAGAAGATACATTTACAATTCTACCACCACCTTCACTAGCACCTTTCAAAAGGGGCAGAAAAGCTTCCACCATTCTTTTTGTGCCATAGTAGTTAATCTCAATGCACTCTTTTGACTTCTCATAAGACCCAGATATTCCTTCAACAGGGCTTCCAGTCTTATTCAAACAAGAATAAAATCTTAGTAGGATGATCTCAAATTGAATGAAATTTCAATAATCAATTTGAAATCATCAATAATCAAAGGACTTACAAATATTTTGGCAAGATTAGTTTTGTTGGCCTTCAGAATGTCATAATCTATTGCAAGCCCTACTATTGCAGCATTATTAACCTGTTTTTTTTATTTTTTCAAAGTTCAATCAGTAAGTAAAACTATGACAATCTAAGTGAATTAAAAAAGGTAACATGTACTTATGGTTGGAACAATTTTGGTATTTTTGAATAAAGGAAAATTTTATAAGTAATCTTAAGTCTGTATGGGATTGCTTTAGTGTAATATTTGGTTAAATTTAAGCAGTTGAAGTGTTCCTATCAAGAAAAATGGTAATGATTTCAAAAATTGTTTTTCCTCTTTTTTATTTACCTCTTATTTTTTTTCTAAATTTTCTAAATTTAATATTAAGGCCACCCGCTCCACAAATTGATGACTGTTAGCCAAAATAAACTAAATGACTGTATGAATACCTACGCTCCACAAATTGATGACTGTTAGCCAAAATAAACTAAATGACTATGAATACCTACCCTAAAGACTAGAAATTTTTATGAACAAAAGTATAAAAGTAAGGTAAAGAAATGCAAAAATCAGAATACCCAGTTTATAGATAAGAATGTTGAAACAAAATACAGTACCAGAATATCCAGTTTTCCATATTTCTCTTTCACCCAATTGGCAAATGCATGGATGCTGTTCTCATCCTGCACATCCAGCTGATGGAACACAACATTATAAAACCCTTCATCATTGAGAGTCTTGGCAGCAGACTTACCTCTTTCTTCATCTCTTGCAGTTAATATCACACAAATCCCATTCTCTGCCAACTGATGAACAATTGCATACCCAATTCCCTTGTTGGCCCCTGTTACCACTGCCACTGTGTCCTCCTTCCACCATCTGAAATTCATATTATCTGAGGTTAAATTCCTTAAAAGGCACTATAATGAAAACCCCACCAAAAAGAAAACAGAGATGATAAAATCAGTACCTTTTGTTCAGAGATTCAGAGCTGTCCATGGCTATCTTCTACTGTATTGGACACTCACTTTTTTGCAGCTTTTTAATCCAATTGGAAAACTCTGGATCTGGGCAGATAAGCAGCTTATTGAGCTTTAAACTAATTATGTGTTGAAATTTATAGATTTATGGCATCCCAAGATACAGTCTTCCAATTGCTCTTACTGCTAACAGTATGCTCAAACCAATATATTTGTCTTTCATCAATAATATGGGCTTCCTGCCGACCTTGGGATTCTTATGTTTGTGGTGTTGGATCATTTGAAATGATAATGTGGGCGTCCTCACTTTCACTCACATTCACTCAATATCCAATCCCATATACGCATATAAGTTAGCCTGAAAATTTGAGTACTTACCATTCAGGCCCTGTTTGTTTGCTGGAAGATGGCTGGAAGATGAAAACGGGAAGATGTATTTTTGTATGGCCAAATTCTCATTTTGGACAGAAAACGGGAAGATGTATTTTTGTATGGCCAAATTCTCATTTTGGGCCGTACAAAAATACATCTTCCCGTTTTCATCTTCCAGCCATCTTCCAGCAAACAAACGGGGCCTTATGGTCTAGAGTCATTTTCAGGTTTTGTTTGGTGAGGCTATTCATTTTTAATTTTGTTGATCTTGGTTGGTTTTAGTGAATGCAACAAACAAGCACCCCACCTATCTATTTCACCTTTTTAAATATAGTACTATGTCAGTTCTATAGCTTTGGAATAGGGTAAAAGTGTGTCGATTGTTTGACAAAATGAGTACAAGAGATGTATTCTCACAAACCGCTTGTTATGATTGGGTTTTCACCACCTAGATGGTGCACTGAGTCTATCGTGAAGGGTTCTAGTCATGACATTTTATGTACTTGCAATCCTCATGACATTTTTTGTACTTGCAATCCTATTAATGTTCATGACTAGGATTTCTAAGTTCTTAGGTTTGTTTTAAATGCCTCATTGTGCAATGATAATGTTCATGACTAGGATTTCTAAGTTCTTAGGTTTGTTTTAAATGCCTCATTGTGCAATGATATTGAATAGATTGGAAAGATGGTACACGAGGGCTTGCATTAATTATAGGGTTGTTGTCAATTGTAGAGATTCTTTGGATTATATGTATGTTTATAATGTTATCAGAGCTTTGCTTATTATGTACTAGCAATTGCACTTTAGTGTGCAATGGGTATGCCATATAGGTATAGAAGGTCATTTAAGGAAAATTTATGTCTCTATTTTCATTCATTTATGTAGTGAATGATATAATATGAAACAATTCATCAATTGTTGTAAGTGCAACGACCTTGCAATAGATAAAAATATAAGGAAATATAGAGAGAGGAGAGGGAGAGAGATAAAGAGATGGGGGATGAAGAGAGAGTGATAAGTAGAGAGGGTCAAGAAAAGGAAAGAGATAAAAATGTTATATTTGTAATTGCATATTATATTTGATATAATATAATTTAAGAAATATATAATAAATATTTTATATAATATAACTTAACTTATATATAATTTAATTGTACTTATATTAGTATATTTAATATTTTACATATAGAAGGGTGGAGTTTGAGTTACAATCGCTATGGAGAGGTTTCAGGAATGACACTTCATGGTCTAAAAGGAGTATTTAGAATAATAGGAAGAGATTGGTTGAATAAGACTCTGCTCATTCTTAATATTTTTTATTAATATTAATATAAAAACTACTTACAAATAAATAAAGAATAAAAAATATTTTACCTATAGAAATCATACTATATTATAATATATAATTATAGTATATATTTTTAATAGAATAGTAAATATAATTATATTATATTTTATAATTGTATTATGTAAGTATATATTTATAATAAGAATTTTGAATAATTAATTAAACTTAAATATGTTAAAAATAATATATTTATTGTACAGTCCAATTTTCCAATTCGCACGAATGTGCAGACGGAAATGCTTGGGAATCCCGCAAGAAATTTGTTCACAATTTAAAAGTGTTGTCAAATTCATTAAAAATATGGTTGTGATTACTCACAATTAAGGCAACCATTAAAAATATAAAATGTGCCTTTGAAGCTCCATGACCACAACAATAGTGCAAATCTACTCCTGTAAATACCCCACAAACTTATGTCAATGTGGTGTATTACCCACGTCATGCATATGATCTGGCCTCATTTTATATTGGTGGGGTACATAATGCCATGTAGACAACTGTGTGTATGTGTCACACTTAGGACGATAGCTCATATAAAAAATAGAGAATGCCGTATATAATATCAAGTATACAGTTGTGTGTATATGTTGTATCCAGCTTAGAAGGACACGTACCTAAAAAATGCAGGGTCTTGATGATTTCAATCGTCTTGCAAGGCTGAGGATGATTTTCAACCATCGATGATCAAAATCAGGTCGGCCTTCTCAGATAACAAACACCTTCGGTGTAACTAGAGTAGTGTCTTTAGCATCTAATTTCATTTATTATGATTCTTCACCAAATTTCACTCTCTCATGCCTAGTATTTTTGCATGTAGTTTGCATTTTTGCATGTAGTTTGTGCTTTTCAACTTTACACAACTAGAAGCAACGCACCAAATAAGTAAGGAATTAATGTGCATCAAAATCTGCCCAAAACTTTAATGGACTACTTCAACCGTGCAAATCTATTTTAAAGGTGAATGCTAGTCAAACTCAAACAAAATTGGAGGTCCAAGATAATAATCCATCAAAATATTATAAATAAATGTATAATACAAATATAATGTATATGGAAGATATTATTTTCGATTAATTAAGAAGTTTGAACAAGGGGCTAACCCTTACAAGCCAAGGCCTAAAGAAGATAATTTAGACCATCAAGAAATCCATAGAACAAACAACACAGACAGAAAACAAAGCACAAAGGCTTTAGCCCAGAAAGAAAGGGCCAAACTCACACCATATAAGAAAGGGTGAGAGTTATTTATGTGTTGTCAGACAACTATCCAGGGAATACTATCTTTAGGGTCCCCAATGAAGGAGGCACTGCTAGGGAGCTATCAGCACAACAACCAGAGTGCTACAGAAGTTGAGCAACGTCAGCAGAGATTTGGTGCAGATCAGAAGCAGAAGTAAAGGGAGCATAAATTTCCACATGACTAGAGGGAAAAGCACTAGTGGAAATAGGGGTGTCAACATGAGTAGTAGCAAGAGCAAGGCTTGGAATAGCATCAAAAGTCTAACTTCAATCAACAATAGGGGCACCATCCAGGTTTTCTCTTGGAGTTTCATCTTCGTCAGCAGCTTGTGAGTCCTTAGAGGAGGAATTAGAAAGAGAATTAGAAGCACGAACTGTCAAATGATCATTACTTGCAGCCCTGCAACAAGTAGCAGCGAGGTGATCTCACAATAGTGTGTCCCACTTTTGGGCACGAAGGAAAATTGGGCATGAATTTTTTTCCCATTTTCAACACCTTCGGGCGAAGATGGGTCTTTTGGTGAAGAGGGTTCTGGCCTTCTACCGAAGACCCCTACGTGAGGTTTTTGGGTGAAGCACCCCCTTCGGCCGAAGACCCCTACGTTAGGGTCTTCGACCGAAGGACCCCTTCGACCGAAGACCCCTTTGGCCATATTTTCTTTAAATTTCCACTGGTAATAGTCATTTTCACTAAACATTGTTACTTTGCTTGTGGACCTCAAGCGTTAGAGCGAACCCGATGACGACCCAAACTGACATCAGCACTCCGTGAGCACTTTCGACCTCTTCCAACCATCATTGATATGAGATGTACATAATTCTTCCTTTTTTGTTTATTTTTTATTGTAAATTATATGTTTTTCAATTATCTTAGTTAGTTTTTTGTTAAAAATAGTTTTTAAATAAAAAAAATAGATTTTTGTTAGATAACGTTAGAAAACTGTACTTAGAAAATCTGTAATTAGAAAAGATTAGAAAACCATTGTCAAAAAACATCTAGAAAATATTTGTTTTTAAATTATTTTTAATAATTAGTTATATCAATAGTTTTCATTTCCAGTAATTTATAATTGTTTATAATTATACTTTACAAATTGTTTAAAAAAATATAGTTAGATGTTTAAATTGCTTTCTGATACATGTTTAAATGTTATATATATTTTCTAAATATTTCTAATATTTTGTATTAATGTTATACATGTATAGTTATTTTTGAATTGTAATAATTTGTCGTACTCAAGTAATTTGCAACAATGTGAACTCTGATTTTTCAAACCTTTAATTTCATCGATTCTTATCTTATGGCCAAGAATAGAGACACTAAAAGGCATTTCGAATACGTTCAAAGCATTGAATTTGCATAGATGCGGAAATAGTCAGCCTTGAGGATGCATATATAATTTATTTTCCACGAATTGTAGTTAATTTGCCCTTTTCGCTACAACTTTCAAACTTTGCAATCATATCTTATTAATATTTGTCGTTAGGCTAGATACTATTGCAACGAGTTCTTTTAATGAGTGATTAAAAAAACTTGTTTCAACCAATTACAATCAACTATTTTTTATTTTTCAATTTCTATTTAGATTTTTCTAAAGTAAACATGTGAAATTTTTAAGTTATAAAATTATCATAATTATTTATCTTCATGTTGATTGGCTAATAGATTTGGGGTCTTATACATGGATTTCACCAAAGCACGATGTCCATTGCAATTTTTGAGGCAAATTTTTAGGATACAATACATCACAAATTTTACATTGTTTAATTTATAATTTTAAGACGCCTTTTGTTTTTCAATTTATTTTTAAAATCTTATTAGAATTAAAAATGATGTATCATTTTAGCTATTTTATTGGACTAGATGAAATAAATTTTAAATTTATTTAAATTCACCCTATTCTTTTTAATATCATCAACTATGTCTTATTTACTACTATGTCATTTTCAAAATCAAAATAATTATAATATTATAATTAAAATTATATATTATAATTAAAATTATATATTATTATTCATAAATTGTAGATTATGCAAATTTTATATTAAATAATTATCATTAATAAATTTATGAAAATTATTTTATAGGTTTTAGAACTCTATTATTATTAAATTATTATCTTCTAAAAAATCTATTATACTTTATTAAATTATATTTAATATTATGACTATAATTAATTCTTAGACAAATACTTAGCCACTATGTGGCACTTGTTTCGTCTTACACCACAAAACCATTTCTTGGTAAGTCGAATATGCATTAGGGTGAAGCAATTTCCAAGAAGTAAAATGTGTTGATAGAAAACTTTCAAAAACTATGGACTTAATTATTAAATTTTTTCTTTCTCGGAAGGAAAAGGTATATATATATATATATATATATATATATATATATATATATATGGTGAAGGTTATTTCTGTGAAATTTGTGTGGTGATTATTCTTATTTAAAAGTAGAAAAATAAGTCGATAATTAATTTACTATTTTAATTATTTTTTATTGTCTTGTTAAAGATTATTAAGACTTCGTAGTTACATGAATTGAAATGGCAATTATTTTTTCCTCTTTACAAATTAGTGTTGAGTGTAATGGAGGAAAGTATATTAGATCTTCAATATTTTAGAGCACAAAATTCATTAACCAGAATTAAAAGTCATAACCTCATTACCCATCTTATCAGAGACGCATAGTTATTAGACATAAAAATTCCTTTGTGAAATTTTTTTTCATAGTCGACATTACTAAGTTAAAATAGATAAATGAAAATAATAGTTGAATGGAGGGGATAAGCGTTTTCTAAATGTGTATAAGTATTGTTCCTCAGTCCTCTTTGACTATAAATCTTGATAATGGCTTGACGTGACTTGAAGTTGCAGGTCACTTGCAGGTTTCCTTCCACTTTTCTATTTAGCAATTACTGTTGAAATTATTTTTGAATTTTGTAATGACCTTAAATTATTTTTTATGCTACTTCTAATGTGCTTCTAAAATTTGTCAAATAAAAATACCTTATAATATTCATATTCCTATGTTAAATTTATAAAGCCCCTGTCTTTAATATATAAGCAATATAATGTTTCAGATTTTTGGGATATTAAACCCCCAATATGAATGCATGTGATATGGTATTGCTCAGTCAATGAAGCCCCCCTTGGCTCAAACCAACCCAAATTGATGTATTTCCATTCAGAAACCCACACCCTTTACAAGGGATGTTATCAAGGGTCAATGCATGGGCCTAGTTCCTATCACTTGTCAATAAAGCAGAGAAAAGTAGGGAAAAACAAAAAACAACATTAACTACACTTCCATCAAAATTTTAGCACTGAAAAGGATCCATAACCAGATCTAGAATATTCAAGTAGTTTAACTAAAATGTTTGGTCATAGTGTTCGAAATGAAGGCACACCATGTTAATGTGCCTACATGAATGCTACATGACCCAAGATTATGGTTGGTTCAATGGAATGATGATACATGTACCATTATATCTTGACCATTTCCTAATTTATAAAATTGACATTGCTTCTAACTAAGTCATATTGACTTTCTTGGCATCAAAAACTATAAATCTTTAATTTAAAATTATTTCAGGTTTCGCGTATATGTGACATTATAATCAAGGTTTTAAATTGTAAAACTCCCAAAGATTTCAAAAAAATAATTATAAAATTTAGATAGCCAATTATTTAATGATATCTAGATCATCTATATTTTAATTTAATGATAAACTTCACGCTATAGGAACCTAAATGGTATTGAGTTCAAATCTTCTACCATAAAAAAAATGTATGTTAATATTATCCATCTCTTCTTATATATCTAATAAAAGTTATTGTTATGTGTGATTCTAATTCTACAATTCCCACCCCATCAAACACATCAACTATGTCACACTCCCAGTCCACCAATTAAATTAATATAATTACTTTATTTATAATTGTAACTACCACCTAGGGGAAATAAATTAATCCATTTATGTTGTTGAAGAGGTTTAGTAGAGAGATAGAGATATAAAAATAGGAAGTGGTGGAAGAAAAAAGATGGGCAGAGATAAAGAGAACTCTCTCTCTCTCTCTCTCTCTCTCTCTCTCTCTCTCTCTCTCTCTCTCTACATGTATATATATACATATATAAAAATCTATGTCTCTCTATCTCTCTTGTCTATTATTATCTCTATTATCCTCTCTCTTTCTATCTAGCTATTTCTTTCCCTCTTTCTCTCTCTTTCAATATTCATCTATAACTTTATCCTAATCTCTCCCCTTCTATATGTAGACTTTTTACCCTCTATCTTCTTCTTCCACTCCCTATACTTCTATACCTATATCTCTTTGCCTCTCTATCTCTATCTCTCTATATTCTTCTTCCATATCTCTCTACCCTTATATATCTCTCTCGCTCTTTACCTCTCTCTATATTATTTTATTTATCTATCTTTAACTTTTATTCTCGCATTCCCTCATTCCTTGATTTTCTCCCTCTCTATATTATTATGTGTTCCATCTCTTTCTATCCCTCCTCTGTTTATCTCCCCAACTCCTTTCCATATCTCTCACATTGGCCATTCACACTCCCATCTCCATCTCTATTTCCATTTGCATCTCTATCACTATCATCTTCTCTATGTCTATCCCTTTTCTTTATCTCCTTACACCTCTCTCTTTCTCTCTGGCAGGTAAACAAGAAATATAGTTAACAAGTGGAGTCAAAAAACAAAAACAAAACAAAACAAGGTCAAATAAAAGAAAGAAGAACACAAATAATTTAAAATTGTTATCAATAATAAATTAAATATTACATAAAACTAACCAAAACAAAATAAAAACTGGAAATACAAGATAACTAAGACAAAGGAACCAAATTATAATAAACATTTATATTATAATATAATATTACAATTACTATCATAAAGTAATTCATTTTTTGACCTATCTTTTGCTGCTTTTGTACAAGGTTTCAGGACCTTTCAAATCCTATTTTTACTTAATCAGAACTCATTTTATAAATAATTTAAAAATATAATGACAAAGAAATAAATAAATATTACGCAAACAAAATTATATTATAATAAAATATTATGATTAAGAATACAATAGAATAAATTCTTGATAAATAAAATAATAAATTTATTACCAAATTTATAATATAATGTAAATATAATAAAATAAGTACTATTATAAATAAAAAATATAATTCAATAACATTAGTGTTAAAATGAAGGGGGATGGAAGGCCCCCTTGGTTGGACTGTTTGGGCTGAACCCCATGATGGAGTGTTTCATTGATTATCTGTTGCCTCGCCTTTTTGGACTCTTTTGCTCTGACCCTTTGTGTATGGTGCTCTCTAGGATGTTTAGTCTTTGGGAGTTCAAGCAGTCCTTATGATATTTTTTGTTGAGATCTGGCCTCCGTGGATTGTAATTCTTTGCTATTCCTTGTTTATTCTCTATATTTAATATATAAAAAATGCAAGAGAAATAAAAAAAATAGCAATATAATAAATAAGAAAAATAAAAAGAAACAATGGATCAAGTAAAACAATCAAAACTAAAATAATAAAAGAATTAAAAGAAATAGGTAGAATAAGAAAATCAATCAAAATAAAAGAGAGAGACAAAACAAAAGTTTTGAAAAGTATAATAAAAAGAAAGAAGTAAAGAAGATAAAAAGATGAAAATAAATTAAATTTGAGGTAAAAAATAGATCTAAAATAAATCAGAAAAATTAATTACATCATATGAACAAACGGTAAAAATAATTGAAAAAATCAAATATCTATTTTAACTTAGTTAATAAAAATAAAACAAAATTTAAAAATCTCTATAAATTAATTAATTAAAAGAAATCATAATACCAAAATAGAACAGATAAAAAGAAATTTCATTATTTATCACAATATCTAATTTAGCATAATTGTAATTAAATCACAAATCTAACAAATAATTGAAAACTGTGAAACTCACATATAAACAAGGTCGTAGAGCAGGGGAGTTCCTGCCAAAATATTGGAAATATTTAGAAAATATACAACCTATTCAACAACAACAACCTGCTTACACCAATTATTTGGTATAAATACCTCCATCAGTGGCATCAAAAAACAATCCCACCTCCTCAACAACCAAGCATCCCCTCTTGTATCAACTACCTTGCTCCTTCTATTGGGGACATTCTCCCATGACTCAAAAATCCTATACATAATAGCTTTACCACACAACCATCTTATGCGGGTGTGACCCAGGCTCACCCAACCTATCCGACACTGCAGCAGGTGCAACCCTTCTATCATCAACCATCACAACCACAATTGAATCTACCTTCAATCCCCCAACAATACCTCACCCAACAACAGTTGCCTCCTTCACAACCCACTTACAACCAATCCCTTTATCACACACCTCAGTATCCCCCAATGAATCCTCCATACTCGCTAGTTGTGTTTGCCGCATATCAAGCACCCAACTCTAGTGCACTAGGGGCACCTTCACCACCTGTCAACCAAGAATGGGAATAAATGAAGAACACTCTTAGAGAGCTTCGTGCAGGGACTGAGACCAAGACCTTCAAATTTGAGGAAGTGTGTCCCCATCCCTTTGATCGATCCATCACAACCACACCCTTCCCCAAACACTTTGAGACTCCCAAATTTGACAAATACTGGGGGAAGGGAGATCCCGTCGGCCACATTAAAGAATTTTACATGGCATGCCAAGAGGTAGCATACATCAACAACTTTCTCATGCGAATCTTCCAAAAAATCATGGGAGGGACATATCTTGAGTGGTTTTATAAAATTCCCTACAACACTATCACAACATTTGCATAACTGTCTGAAAAATTTGTAGCCCAGTACGCACATCACATTGAGAATGAACTATCCCTCCTAGCTCTATGTAACTCCAAGAAGAAAGGAAGTGAAACCCTGACAGACTACTTTCAAAGGTGGCAAGGCCTCACCACAAGATTTTCATACCAACCTCCTAAGAACATCTGATAAAGATATTCATCAACAATATTCATCCCAAACTAGCACACCATATTCGCATGAATTGTCTGTAAACATACCAATACATTAGAGGAAAGGGAATGGACCTTGAAAAGAGTCTCATAGATGATGAAACAATCAAGATATACAAAGAAACTCAACATGATAGACCTAACAATGATCAATCTTTTTATTGGAACAAGAATAAGAGTGTTGTGACCGATGGTGCCACCAACACCAAACATGTCCAGATTGTTGTAGCTAGTCCAAAAGTTCTCATGCATGTATATCATAAACCCACATATTAGAAAAACACATGCCAATAGGCTACACCAACATATCTTCCTCCTGAAGCATATTACCAGTCTAACTACCAAACTCTCGTGAACTAAACAAACGCCATATCAGTCCTGCATGGACAAGCAAAGCCTCAAACTCTGAATATGCAAAAAATAATATTCACCATTTAGGTGAGGCCATAGATGTCATCATACAACGAATGGCTAATTACAATCTAATCATGTACCCAAAAACACAACTGTTTGATGAATCAACACCTAAACCTGTGTGGTACAAAGACAATAAATACTGTGAGTACCCACATGTTAAGGGAAATGCCACCATAAAGTGCATGAAGCTGAAGCATTACATACAAGACCTCATCAACTGTAAAGAGATCACATTATACTCTCCTGCCCAACCATCAACAAATATGAGCCTTCAAATCTATCAAAATGTGTTTCCTCAATACAACTCCATTAAAGGACCTACCAATCTTGCTCAACTTGGCAACCAAGGGAAGGGAAAGCAAGGATATAATGTCAATAGAAAATATTATACCAATGAATATATCAACTATGACAACCTCATCGGATGTATATCCCAAGTAAATCCCTCAGTCAATGTCATTCACATTAATGGCACACATAGTCAATGCGCAGTCACCACTCACTGAGGAAGAATATCTGTTGTAGGTGCTAGTACCACTCCATCTGATGGCACACAATACAACCTATTGGACACCAAGGGAACACCCCTTCCCAAATATCCATCCTAGGCCTCCTCTGCACTTCGCCCATCAACCAAGAAATCCTTAATAAAGCTCTACAATAATTGTGTGTCGCTAGCGATATCGACCCTACACAATTGCAAAACCTTGTTGGCCACCTATCCACATCTTGTGGGATTTCCTTCAAATAAATAGACATGCCTTCCGCCGAACCTGACCACAACCTCTCTCTCTACATCACCATCATGGTTAAAGATTTTTCCATCAAACGGGTCATGATAGATAATGATTTGTCCCTCAATTTATGCACTTTGAAATTCATAAAACAATTGGGGTATACCAAAGAAAACATAATGAATGATGTCATTACCATCAAGGCTTACGATAATATGGAAAGCACATCCAAAGGTACCATCTGACTCCTCATCTAGTTGGGCCCTGCAGTGAAAACATAGACTACCATGTTGTTGATCTTAACCTCCCCTATAGCATTCTCCTTGGATGCCCGTGGATTCACTACATGAAAGCTGTTTATTCCACCTTTCATCAATGCATCAAATTCCAACACAATGGCACTAAAATCACCATCCATACAGATCCCCAACCCTTCGCATACTATCGTGCGTTGGAGGCCTCTTTCCCACATTTAAATCATTGTCCCAGAATTGACATCAGTACTTTTGTTGCCATTTCCTCCAGATCCCACATGGACCCAGAAACTATCCTCTCATCCACTCTCTCCACCATCAAGATCAATAACCAGAGCTACAGAGAATATAGCCTATTAAACACCTTTATAGTTGGAGCCCTACCATCAGACCCGCACACCCAAGGATGACCATTGAACCAAAGCACAAAAGATCAAAATGAGCCACAACAAAGATAATTGAGCTCCTTAAAATTCATGTCTCATGGAATCCTAAACAAGGAAATGGAACCTAACATCAACAGGTGGCTATATCAAGATCCTCATGCCCTTGATGAAAAACTCCTTGGATATTTAAAAAGAAAATATCCACACTCTCACAAGCTAGCAATAGAGAGATGGAATTACCAAGGAGGCAGCCTATGTCGTGAGGAGGGTAGAATGAAGGCTTCCATTGAGCCTCCCTAGTTTCCATGAAGTCAAGGATTAGGTTTTGGCCTTGACACAACTTGGGGCACTAGTGAAAATAGATACACCTATCATGATACCCTTAGTGAAATTTTCAAAGTCGAAGACGTCCTCGAAGAGAAATTGTGAGAGCCTACTATGGTAGCCTCAATGACAACACATTCTTGGGAAACTTTATCCCACCGCCAAATCATCATTAAATTAATTGATGTTCCCCTCCTCCATCCTCAACTCATAGACTAGGACCAACCAAGTGTCATACATATTGATGAATTCCAAAGTGAGGACGCGCTCCTAAGATTCATGGGGGCTATTGAATAGAAAAATGACTGGGGTATGATTCAACACATGTCTACAAACTTGACCCAAAGGAGTATTTTAGGGAAGAGGAGGTCTTCTGTAGCAAAATAGAAAATAAAGAGAAAAAAAAATGGATCTCCTGGCGAAAACCCCTCTCGGGCGGTATCTGATAATAAAAAAAGTAAAAAAAAAAGGCGTATTTGGTAGTGAAAACCTCTCCGATATGCCAAAGGATGAAGATCTACCTCTTCCTCTCATCCATGATTATAGGCCCGAGAATTCATCCATTCTCATAGATGAAACAAAACATATAAACCTAGGTACAGAAGAGAATCCCAACATCACTTACATCGTAGCATCACTATCAAAAGGTGAAGAAATAGCCCTCACTTCTATGCTTCGGGAATCTATAGACAAATTTGCATGGTCTTATTATCACATGCTAGGACTAGACCCTAGCTTAGTGGTTCATCATCTAGTAGTAGATCTGAACATCAAACCAGTGAAACAGAAGCTTCGAACATGCATCCTAAAGTATCATTATTAGTCAAGGAAAAATTAGAAAAACTCCTCCAAGCTAAGATCATCTGTTCCATTAACTATTCTTAGTGGATCTTCAACATGGTGCCTATATACAAACTAGACAAATCATTCAGCATATGCATAGACTTCCAAGATCTTAATAAAGCATGCCCAAAGCATGATTTTCCCCTGCCAAATATCGACATGATAGTGGACCTCACCGCTGGACATGAGATGTTGTCTCTCATAGACGGTTTCTTTCGATACAATCAGATCCACATAGTAGAAGAATATGAGTGTAAGACATCATTTACAACCCCTTGGGGTACCTTCTGCTATAATATGATTCCATTTGACTTAAACAAAGTAGGGGAAACTTATCAGAGAGCCATGAACGTTATCTTTCATGACATGATCCACAAAATTCTTGAAGACTATGTGGACGACATCCTGGCCAAATCAATAAAAAGAGAAGATCACCTGAATGTATTGGAGTGTGTATTTGATTGGCTCGGTCATTATGGCCTAATTCTCAACCCCAAGAAATGTATTTTTGGGGTCACATTAGGAAAGCTCCTAGGATTCATTGTATTAAGAAGAGGCATAGAAATAGATCCAAAGAAGGTAAAGGCTATCATGGAAATGCCTCCACCCATAAAAATTCATAAATTACGTAGTCTACATGGAAATTTATAGTCTATACGTCGCTTCATCTCTCAAATAGTAGATAAGTGCCAACCATTCACTCACCTGTTGTAAAAAGACACCAACTTTAAATGGAATCCACTCTACCAGAGAAGCTTCGACGAAATCAAAGAATACCTCACGAGCCCACCTATTTTCATACCAACAACACCAGGAAATCCTCTTATTTTGTATATCTCTGCAACTACTATAGCACTAGGGGCCCTCCTGGCTCAATTAGATGACAATGGAAAATAAATATCCATCTATTATATCAGTTGCACATTGGTGGGTTATTAGATCAACTATTCACCCATGGAAAATGCATGTCTGGCAGTGGTTTTCACCACTCAAATTTTTTTCTATTATATGAAGAGTCACACAGTAAAGCTCATCTCCAAGGTTGACCCTCTCAAATACCTATGGTCCAAGACTACTCTCATAGGCCGCATGGCAAAGTGGGTAATGGTCCTAAGGGAGTTTGACATCCAGTATGTAGATAAAAAAGAAATCAAAGGACAAGTTATCGTATATCAGTTTGTGGAAGCACTGTTGGCTGATGCCTATCCCTTGGTCATGGAATTCCTAGATGAGCACCTATTCATAGTTCAAGAGGAGCCAACCTGGAAGCTTTACTTTGAAGGATCTTATACAGCCCATGGTGCAAGGGCATGAATAATCTTTGTCACCCCTCAAGCTGACTACATACCCAAATCATTCAAATTGGGAATCCCTTGTACAAACAACATTGTTGAGTATGAAGCACTTATCACTGGGCACAGAATGACAATCCAATGGAATATCACAGAAATACATGTCTTTGGGGACTCACAACTCATCATCAAGAAATTCCTAGATGAGTTTCAGACAATGGATGAAAAATTGTTGCCTTACAAGGAGAAGGTCAATAAAATGAAAGAGCACTTCTTGAACCTACAGATCACTTAGATACCTAGATTATAGAACAAAGTTGTAGATGCAATGGCCACTATTTGCTCCCTCCTGGAGATTCCTCAGGATGCAACACAACATGAATTCTTGGTTGAGAAAATTCACGCGCCTGCTTATGAAGACATCAATTTTGAAAGGGTATGCATCTTGTTTGGTCCTCAGTCCCCATGGTACCATGACATCCATGCATATCTAAAGAATGGTATCATTTTCCCCCACCTCACAAACACCCAACATCAGAACGTTATTTGTAGAGCTTCCAGCTACACTCTTATAGCCAACACCCTATATCGTCTGGGTTATCACAATGTTCTCCCTAGGTTTTTAGATGAAATAGAGACCGCCCAGGCTTTACAAGAGGTGCACCCTGGAATCTACAATGCCCACATGAGTGGCATGGTCTTAGCTAAAAAACTTCTAAGAGAAGGATACTACTTCCCTACGATGAAACATGATGCCTGTAAATGTGTAATAAATGCCTCCCTTGTCAACATCATGCTAATTGTATTCATGCTCCAGCCCAGGACCTACATCCCATTGCGCCTCCATGGCATTTCTCTTGTCGGGCTTTGAAATTTTTGGTAAGATCACCCCTTATCCTTAGAAGGACACAAGTATATCATCACATCCATAGAGTACTTCACAAAATGGGTCAAAGCAATCCCACTGACCCTTACTAGAGGTGTCCAAATATCCAAGTTCATCCTCTATCACATTGTCTGTCATTATGACATCCCTTCCACCATCTTCACCGATAACAGTATGCCATTTCAGAACCGACATGTGACCGATCTGTGTGAATGCCTCCATATCCATCACCACTTCTCTAGTCCATATTTTCCACAAGGTAATGCCCAAGCTGAGGCAACCAATAAGACCCTCTTCAAAATCCTCAAAAAGGTTGTCAATGATACTATTCGTGACTGGCACCTCCAAATCAATCTTACCCTCTGGGCATATCATACTTCCTACCATACTCTCATAGGCACCACTCCCTTCTCACTTGTGTATGGTGTAGAATTCATCTTACCAATTGTGGTCAAACTTTCATCACTACGAGTGTCACTCAAGAACCTAGTCACTGATGAAAATTCCTGCGTGGCACAACTCACATAGCTAGACCTTCTAGATGAAAATATAAAAAAAGCCTACGACCATCTTATTATCTACCAAAATAGGATTAAGAGAAGATATAGCAAGAAAAAATACCAACACAAATTTCAGGTGGGAGATCTAGTCCTAAAAGAGAATCAAAAGGTAGGCACAGATAGAGAAAAGAAAGTTAAGTTTGAGGTTACATGGTTGGGTCTTTATGTTGTCACAACAAACTTTGGGTCAAGGGCATATCAACTATCAACACACCAGATGGTAAACCTTTGATTGATCCCATCAACATCATTCATGTCAAATGGTTCTACACCTAATCCATGTGGTGCACCTCATTCATTTGAAAAAATCCATAAAAATTATAAAAAGTCATGAAAAAATCATTTTCTTGGTGAAATCCTAGTAAACAGGCACCTCGGTGATAACAAAAAAAAAATAAAAAAATAAAAAAACAAATATATCTTTAATACACCTTATGAGTTATCTCAGCAAATCTGTAGAATTCTAAAATTCAATCCTGGAAGTCTCCCCTGTAAATACCTTGGTTTACCTTTAGATAAGGGAACAAATCTATCCTCTCTCTAGAACCCAACAATAGAAAAAATTAAAAAGAAAATGAACTCCTGGAAGGGAAATGGCTTTCTGCAGTTGGTAGAGCCACAATGGTAAAATCAGTCTTGGCCTCTATGCCAATCTATCAATTATCATGTATTAATCTTCCTGCTAAAAAAAGCAGAATTAAATAAACACCTAAGAAACTTCTTTTGGCAAGGAACGAGTGACGTAAAGAAATATCCCTTAATAGCATGGGACAAAGTTTGCTGTCCAAAAGATGAAGGGGGAGTGAGTATTAAAAACATTGGAGATCAAGGAAAGGCATTAGGAGCTAAATTAGTATGGCATCTTTATAAGAATCTATAGGCTAAGTGGGCACAAATTTTAATATCAAAATACTTAACTGATAATAACCCGAAAAATATCTTTAGGGAAAAGAACCCGCCAAGAGGCTCCAAAATTTGGAATTTCATGCTAGAATGTCGCCCGACTATTTCTAGTAAACTCACATGGAACTTAGGAATAGGGGAAGATGCTCTCTTTTGGGTAGATTCTTGGGGAGGGTTTAAAACTTTGGATAAACCGCATTTTATCCGGTCCAGAAATATACTAGAATCCTCTCTGGGCTGCTTTGTTAAAGATTACATTAAAAAATCAACTAAAGGAACAATTTGGGAATGGAAAGACTTTTCGGCTTTCAACTTACCTAGGGCTGAAGCTTGTCTCCTTTCTGAGGCATTAAACAAGA
Organism: Thuja plicata; assembly: GCA_018584345.1. Lineage (NCBI taxonomy): Eukaryota > Viridiplantae > Streptophyta > Pinopsida > Cupressales > Cupressaceae > Thuja > Thuja plicata. Next base: position 10,905,162 of record MU227649.1, read on the forward strand.
GAAGTGTAGTTCTCAATGGTAAAATGGACACCTTGGTATGGGATGGGGCTAATAATGGGGAATATAACTCGAGGGATGGCTATATTGCAATTAGAAGCAAAAAAATAAGGCCAAAGACAAATATACCTACAAATCTTTGTTGGAACAAATACTATCTTCCTAAGGCAGGTATATGCACCTGGATTTCTATGCATAAAAAGCTACTAATAGTAGAAAGATTTAAGAAAATGGGATATGAAGGACCCAGTAGGTGCCCTTTATGTGAAAATGATGAGGAAGACCTTAACCACATCCTATTAACTTGCAAGTTTTCAAATCAATGCTAGAAGTGGTTATGCTACAACCTAGGCTGGCAATCTGCTTTCCCCAAAACCATTCTTGAGATGCTCCAATCCTAGCCTAAATTAAAGAAGGGGAGCATTTATACTAAATTATGGATTACTGCCCCATCAATTATCATATGGGAATTGTGGAAGGAGAGAAATAGAAGAATATTTAGAGATGAGAAATTGGATGTAAAACAATTAATTAATAAAATGGAAACAAGCATAATTGAATTTACTAATAATAAAAGTAGGAACCAACAAAAAATAGAGTCAAAGATGTCCCGTTGGGACGAGGAAATTAGGGGTAAATGGGAAGGCCTCTTCCTCCCGCCTTTCTATGGTTTAGGAGAAAATTTATCAAAATCTAGGAGGGCTGAGTGTGTATGGACATGGCCATGTTATGAATGGTTTAAACTTAACTTTGATGGGGCATCAAGGGGCAACTTAGGTGTAGCGGGTATTGGTGGTTGTGTTCATAATAGTGAAGGTAGAGAAATTGCAGTGTTTGCCTCCCCTATTGGTAATGAGACTAACAATAGGGCAGAACTACTCGCACTCTTAAAAGGACTAAATATATGTAACAATCTAGGTATAAAAAATATGGAAATTGAAGGGGATTCAGCCATAATAGTTAATGCCCTTAGGATAGGCTCTACCCCTAACTGGAGACTAAATGCGCTCCTTACTGAAGCTATTAATGTTAGTAAGGAGTTCTCCAAAATCACAATTAATCATATTTATAGAGAAGGCAATAAAATGGCAGATGAATTAGATAATATGGGAGTGGATGGCATGTCTATCCCCCCTGAGGCACCTTCAACATAGATCAGGATCCTCAAAATTAGGCAAGTCCTTGGGTTGGATAGGGCTGAGTCAGTAACCTTACTTTAGGTTAGCTTTAGATTCGAAGCCACTGATAATAGATAAATTAAAGTTTTAATTAATCCCTCAAATATATAAGGAATCTCCATTTTCTTTACCTTGAAGATTTCCTGGAAGGTATCACCCAAGGTTATTTCAAGCATCTCCCAACAACACAGAGCTAGATCATTATGTAAGGTTCCATTAAAATAAATAAATGTAGGTACATATGTATGTATGTACATTAACATGTATGTATGGATGTATGTAGATATGCACATCTGAAAGATTGTCCATATGTATGTATATATGTACATAGGCGTGAATGTAGGTAGTTATGTATATATTTACATATCTTTATACATAGGCTGACAAACCTTTTTCATTGTCAACTTAGGAATTGAAGCATGTCGTATATATCCTAAATAAACAATTGGCACTTAAACAATTTTATTATTAATACTTACACTCACAAAGTAATTCATAAAAGATATCCATAATCATAATTAAGACACGTGTTGATATATCCTTATGATTGTCGCAACCAAACAGAGCCTTGGGATATTGAAACATATATAAATCTCCTTTATGATCGCTCAAAGAATTAAGGACTTAAATTGTTATACAGATACACACACAGATATATAAATATAAACATACACACATAGTAATTACTAAATTTTATGCACTGGAATTTAGTCACTTCACCCACAATAATTATGATGCCATTACAATAAATATATAATTAACACTTCCGAGATCCACCCCACCTCATGATTTCAATCGACGAGTCTGGCATGAGTTGATACTAATGCAATAAGAAAGAAGTAAGTTTAATTGATTAAAAACTACATGTATGTACTACTGCAATAAATGATCCATTAAATTAGGCCAAAGGACAAGGTTACTTTAGGGTGAAGTTATCAGGGCCCTATATTAATTACATGAGTTGGCCAATTTGGCATTGTTAATCATTGGTTAAGATAATTTCCTGAGGAAGAAAATCTCTCTGTAAGAATGGAGTCCAGGCTTATCACATACCAGCTCAGCGAAAATCAGGCCATGGCATTCAGAGGTACCATTAAACCTGAAAGGTGGAACAAGATTCTCAATCTTATCCCGGAAGCGGAAAGAAGAACGCTAGAAAAGGGTATGGGGGACAAACACTTTGACAATGCATTCAAATACCAGACTAATGATAACATTGTAGGTCTTTTCTTGGCCCTGGCTACCTTTGCAAGTCATAAAAAAGAAGATGTCATGGAGGCTACGAAGTTAATCTTTGAAGATGATATACTGGGAGGTCTGGAGAACATGGTATATAGTATAAACAACCAGCTACTTGTGTCATTCCCAGAAATAATAATGCAAACTGAAATAGCCAAGCTTAGTGACATCCCAAATAATCAAAGGGTTCCAATGATGATTTTCAAAAATGAGAAGGTCTTCGACTCCCACTGGCCAGAAATGTAGAGAAATGTGGATTTTCTATTCAAACAAATACTGAAAAAGGAAGTGGACAAGGATTGGCTCATAAAATATTGGCATGATGAAGGTTTTGACATCCCAGAAGCACTGGATAATATGGAACTAGAGAACTTCTGTATTGTTGCCCCATCTGTGAAGAAATGCTCAAAAATCCTGAAAGATTCATAAGATTCGGAAGTGACCATCATCATAATTAAAAAGGGTGAGGGAGAATGGAGCTGTGATTTGCTCCATAAAGACTAGATTAGAAAAAGTGGTAAGGCTTAAGGGTTTTCAGTATATATAAGTTAAATAGGATACCAGTTTTTGTTGGATATAATAAGTCGAAGGATTAGGGGAGGACATAGTATAGATATAGTTTCAACATTTCTTAGAAGGAATAGATAAATACTGTCAAGTAATAGTCAAAATACTTTGTTATGAAGGACAAGTTTTTTGAATATACATATATAATATGTGGAAGGTTATTACTGAAATGTTAATGTTGATTTTAGTTTGTGATTATTTCCTTTGCCTATAAATCATTTTTCTCTTCTGGAATACTAGGTAATGCTCAAATGTTAAACAAAATCACTAGAATAGGAAATAAAAGATAACTTTTTTAAGATGATATAAGAGTGTCTATAATCATCCTGCAACTTATCATAAGGAAAACATGCATTACGAGATATGCGAAGAATATCAAAGCAAGGATAAGACTTCACTAGGAAGAGAAAATCAAGCCCTAGGAAATAGCAACAAGGTGTAAAACCCCACATTCTTGGGTTAGGTATGAAGTATTTAAATTGGCTACAGTAATACAATATTAATTTATACAGAGACATTAGTGAATATACTCCATATATATATATATACATATATATATAGTTATATATATATATATATAAACATTTACATATATATATATATATATATATATTCAGTAATATAATCATAGTTCTTTATATAAATGGGTAAATTAAACAGGTATGATTATATAGATTGATACATTTTTTAGACAGCCATAGGTTAAGTCGACAAGGGTAAATAAGTTAACATACTTTTATTTACGACGCCTTGAAAACTTATAAATCTTCCTAACATAAATACACTTAAGATGTAATTAACATGGGACTCTGCCCCTCCAAATCCCCTACCTATTAACCTACCAAAATGGAGAATATGGATCAATGTCGATTCCTCTCCGCATGTCCTTAATTATATATAACAACTCTCCTTATATTCAGCCTTGAAGGGGCAATTCTTAAGATAGTGGCCTCCTAAGTTTCAAAACGAGAATGAAGATGCCCATTAAACTAAGAGGCTCTCGGATCCAAATCGCCTTCGAAAAATCAATATCGGGAATGGGGATAAAAAGTGTTCTACTCTCTTCTCGTCATCTAGTAACCAGGGTTGTCCTGAGAATCTTGGGTAGAGAATGCCTCAATAATCTGGATAAGCACAAGGTCAATTCTGACATTCCATCTCTTTTCATAGCCTCGGCCCTCCAAGCTGGTACTGACAAAATTCTGCTGGGGATTTTATGCAGAAGATTGTTCAAGAATTCCTACCTGGGGAATTTAGATAAAGTTTTGGCCAATATCAGGGAGGATTTAACTATACCCAAACCATTCTTTTATGACTTATCGTTGGTAGGAGGCCGACCAGTTCCAGCTTTCCCAATCTTACAAATTGATGACCTGGAGCTCTTTGTTGCTTGGACTCCCACCATTAGAAGAAACCTAAACTTCTTGTATAATTTCTTTCATGTTAAACTCCCGGATGGAGTAGACTGGATTGATTCCTTCATTCTAGAAGATCAAGTTGGAATCTGGGAATCAGATTCAGACCTCAGCACCAATATTGACATACCATTTCCAAGGAGACATTACAATGTAGAATATGACTCTCTCTCTATGAATGATGAATAAATAATGAGTATGGTGGTGTATATCCTTCCCTCTTCAATCTTAGATTGATAGCTATATTATCTGGATCTTTGAGCTTACTGAGAACTAGATAGGGTTAAAATAAATCAATATAAGATACATGGATGGTAATTACGTAGAACATTGCTCCACCCTACTTCCAGGTTACTACACATAGATAAAGACACGCAATCTCATAAAGAAACATTCACTTATATAAATTTAGAGATATGTATATCCCTGCACAAATATAGAAAGGAAAACATTTCAATTGTAAAACGGTTTTATTCAAAACTGAAAAAGATTGGATGGTTTTAAATTATTTCACAAAAAGGAAACAATCTCGTCTAACCAATACAGTGAAAATCAGATCTAGCCCAAGGTAAAAGAAGATGGATGTTAATCTAGTTATAGTATTGCTCTAACTGGATCATGCAAGAAAAGTTCTCTACTTCCCCCCTTTTCCCCTTTTGGAAGATTAAGTGGGAAAGGTTTAAAATAAAAATAATGTGATTAAGAAATACATAGCGATAAAATATAGGTTGTGGTAAGAATTTTATGACATACGTTTGAGGAGTCAACTAAATTATGTAGTTTTTTCATTTAAAACCTAACTATTGTGCTCTTAGATGGTTGGGATATTCTTATTGAGTAGTCTCAAAATATTGAATCAAGGACTAAAAATTGCTAAAAGGTGATATTTCTAACCATTATCAAAATTATTAGATTTTTTTCCCGAGTTATTGTGTATGCAGGATAGGTAATAAATATCAAAGATATAATCTTGAGATTCAAAGGCAAAGACATGGATTCAACTAGCAAATAGCCAACCTAGTGGCTCTCCTCAGCTAGACTAGGTATTGGATACCAAATTAGGTTTTCAGAGTACTGGTATCAATGGTAACTCTATGAAGGTATGCCTTCATCTATTATGTAAATGAGGGAATTCCATCATTATATTTATAATTTGAAATTTGGACCTAGGGTCCCAATCATTATATTTGGAAATCATAATCTGGACCTAGGGTCTCGGGAAAGACTAGAAGTTTTCTTCTCCATTCTTTCCTACCAGTGCCCACAGAGAATGGAGTCTTTGTAAAATTTGAAAAGTTTAATATTAATAAAGTTATTGGCCTCGGCCTTTTACCGATAAAAAAAAAAGTAAAGTTTTGTGTTTTCAGTTTTTTACTGAATTGCAACAAATAATTCACTTTTTCTATTATTGTTTAATTTTTACAAATACATTTTAGGAATAAGGATTGTTATTTCTATTTTTTTCGAAGGCATAATTTTGAAGAGGAGAAATACTATATCAAAGTATTTGTTTGAAGAAAAGAATTTTTATTGCTGATCTTTTGGATGACATTTTTGAAGAGAATAAATGGGGAACAAGAAGGGAAGACAACGTAAATCTTCTAGAAAAATATCACGTGGTGCCGAACAAAGAAATCATGAAGCTGCATTGGCATATTATCATAAAAATAAAGAAGGTGAATGACAATTTGAAGTAGGAGGGTCAAGTCAAGTCAAAGAATTGCACGTTGAAGAAGGGTCAGGATCACTCTACGAAAGCTCAGGTAATTGATGTTGGAGAAGGTTCAGGATCATGTGCTCCTACTAGTATGGATGAAGATATAAATTTAGCTCAAACTATAAAGAGAAATATTAATTATAGAAACTTAGATCATTTACTTACAATGGATGTGGAAAATTTGAGATCACTTGCTAATGTTCAACCCTTAAGTCTTGCTAAGAAGAG
>MU227649.1:10915581-10929695 GCA_018584345.1 Thuja plicata
TATATATATATATATGAGTCTCAAATCAAAGATCTGTGCAACATGTCCTAAACTAGGGAGTCATCCAGGTGCATGCCAACATAGTGACCCTCTGACCGACTGCCACGACCATCCTCTGGCTGTGAAGTAGCAACTGATTCCTGCGAATATAAATGCATGTATATATATAGTTTAATATTAATGTAAAATAATCAAACATATTATAAATGCACTTTAAACTTACATATATTTAAAACTTACCTGAACACTAGTAGGTTTCACATCTGCTAAATCTCTTCTATGAAGGTGCTCTGAGCCCACACTAGAGGTAATATGCTCTGCCCGAGTGTCACGAGCATCCTCTGACTGTGAAGCATCAAATTTAGTAATATATTATGTAAAGTACAAGTGTACACATGCATGATTAAACCTATGTATATATATTTAAAACTTACATGACCACTAGTAGGTGTCATATGAAGATGCTCTGAGCCCACACTAGAGGTAATGTTCTTTGCTAATTGTGCCTGCAAAATATTATACATTGAACAAACATCAATACACACATCTACAATTAATTTTTCACTAAAACTCTTGGAAAGGAGAAAAGAAAACTTTATATACCTGGGTCTCAGGACCAAGAGGATCATCAGCGCGGTCCACCATCATATCATCAACTAAAACATCATCACCCAAACCACCTCCTATCCTAAGAGTCTCTAGTAATGAAGAGTGTAGGGGTGTGTGTAGCAGGGAGGGGACTGATGTAGAGCCTGAAGCACTAGGAGGAAATAACAAATGCATAAATGATCCAATATCATTGCCAGAGTCCACCTGACTCAACCCACACAACTGCTCATCAAATGTGTCTAGGCCCTCAGCTCTGATGTGTAAATCTCCAACCTGTATACCTGGCTTTGTAGTTGCAGACTGATCAGTGGGTGCAGAGTGCTCTGCTGAGTGCTGTGAACTATGATGTGCCTGACTAGATGGTGCAGAGCGCTCTACAAAGTGCTATGAACTATGTTGTGCCTGAGTAGATGGTGTAGAGTGCTCTGCAGAGTACTTTGGACTATGTTGTGCCTGGCTAGATGGTGTATCCTATGTCGGTGGAACTACAAGACCCCATGCAACTCTGATGACATCTCTACTGAATGTGTTGGGATACTCTGCATGTCTGCAATATAAGAATAGGACTGCAGGAGATCCTCCAAAAAGTAAAATGCCACATCCAAATGACAATGATGGCTAGAAAGTGCTTGTATCTCTCCAGGTGGAGGAAGACCAAAATCTCTATATGTATCATCATTGACCTCTGCAGTATTACTAGATGAAGCCTCAGTGGACGATCTTCCTCGACTCGGTCTAGTAAAATATATATTCCCACTGTATCCGAAGTGATGTCAGTGGCTACAGATGCGATCTCACCTATCCTGTACACTACTCACCTCTGGGAAGCAATGACCACTCTATGTGTAGTAGCAGCCATCGCCAATGCCACTATCGAAGTCCTGTGCCCAACTAGCTCTCTATGAGTACGTACAACCCGATCAGCCCTACGATACTAATCAAGGTCGGAAAATCTACCATGCCCCTGACTGTAATATCCTGGAAGATCTAAATAGTTTACGTTGAGTCCCAAACGGAACTCAGCGTATAACTGCTGTGCAAAATATAAAGGAATCTAGTCGTTATTAGGATAACTACCATGTGCTGCAAGAAAACAAGGGTACATCATGCATGCAACCTGAGGTATCTCACACTGTGTAACTTGATATGCCCTCACCTTGGGCTTCCCATCATAAAATGGGAAGAGCTCTTTTTTGATGACTTCCTTGGGGACATGGCTCTGGACCGTCTCCAAGGAAACATCACTCGATACCTCAGCTCTCAACTCTCAAAAAATAGTATCTACAACCTCTGGTGTGAAAGAAGAATGAGATCTCAATCTATCTGTCATGTCCTCTAAACTCCTCAATATACCGACACAATTATATCTATACATGCCATCTGGCACAGATGTACAGATGTTATGTCTAAGTCTATCCATCTCTATATGAGCTATCTAAAAAATAAGTCTATCCATCTCTATATGAGTTGCCAGATCAGGAGTGTGAGGTGCATCCTGAGCTGGTGCATCATGGGTGGGTACATCCTAAGTGGCTATCTAGATGTAACATACATGAAAGCTAAGTGTTAACAATTAAGTACTTGATTACATGTTATAATTGTGTGTAAAATGGAAACAAATATAGATGAATATATAAAATTATAGTTCTTAAGGGGTCCTATTACGTCTTAAGGGTCCTTGGATGTACTAAGGGGTATTAATAAGTCTTAAGGGTCCTTGTATGTACTAAGGGGTATTAATAGGTCCTATTAGGTCAAGTAAGTGGTTTTATTAGGTCTTAAGGGGCCCTATTAGGTCTTAAGGGTCCTATTAGGTCTAAAGGGTCCTTGGATGTACTAATTGGTATTAATGAGTCTAGAGGGTACTTGAATGTACTAGTAGGTCTTAAGTTCAGTCTTATTAGGTCTTACTTGGGGTCCTATTAGGCATTAAGTGGTCTTATTCTAGGTCTTAAAGATCATAAGAGTTCTTAAAGAGTTTTATGTCACAATAGGGGTCCTATTAGGTCTTAAGGGTCCTTGGCTGTACTAAGGGGTATTAATAGGTCCTATTAGGTCAAGTAAGTGGTTTTATTAGGTCTTAATGGTCCTATTAGGTCTAAAGGGTCATTGGATGTACTAATTGGTATTAATGAGTCTAAAGGGTCCTTGAATGTACTAGTAGGTCTTAAGTCCAGTCTTATTAGGTCTTAAAGGGTCCTATTAGGTATTAAGTGGTCTTATTCTAGGTCTTAAAGATTGTAAGAGTTCTTAAAGAGTTTTATGTCACAATAGGGGTCCTATTAGATCTTAAGGGTCCTTGGCTGTACTAAGGGGTATTAATAGGTCCTATTAGGTCAAGTAAGTGGTTTTATTAGGTCTTAAGGGTCCTATTAGGTCTAAAGGGTCCTTGGATGTACTAATTGGTATTAATGAATCTAAAGGGTCCTTGAATGTACTAGTAGGTCTTAAGTCCAGTCTTATTAGGTCTTAAGGGTCCTATTAGGTCTTAAGTGGTCTTATTCTAGGTCTTAAAAATCCTAAGAGTTCTTAAAGTGTTTTATGTCACAATAGGGGTCCTATTAGGTATTAAGGGTCCTTGGTGCAGTACTAAGGGGTATTAATAGGTCTTAAGGGGTCATATTAGGTCTTAAGGGTCCTGTTAGGTCTAAAGTGTCCTTGGATGTACTAATTGGTATTAATAGGTCTAAAGGGTCCTTGGATAAACTAGTAGGTCTTAAGTCCAATCTTATTAGGCCTTAAGGGGTCCTATTAGGTCTTAAGTGGTCTTATTCTAGTTCTTAAGGATCCTAAGGGTTCTTAAAGAGTTTTATGTCACACTAAGGGGTCCTAAAGGGATGTAGGGTGTACAAATAGTCCTAAAGGGTCATTGGATGTACTAATTGGTAAATTAATAGGTCCTATTAGATCTTAAGGGTCATAGGTATAGATTAAAAAGTTCTAATAGGTCATCCTAGGTGTTTTAAAGGGTCCTACTTGGGTTCTTAAAAAGTTTTATGTCACAATAGGGGTTCTAAAGGGTCCTAAGGTGTACTATTTGAGTCCTCTAAGTGTCTTAAAGTGTACTATGACATACATACTAAGGCATCTAATATTTTAACATCTAACTCTACATGAATAACATATATACATGTAACTCTAAAACATATATGTACATAATTTAGAGAGAGAGAGAGATTCCTAATAAATTTACTAACTTTAAAAGCAATTTAAAAACAAATATTTTTAATAAATTTTATAAGATCTCTTAATGTTTTCTAACATTTTCTTTAAACATTTCTACTACGGTTTCTAATGTTTTGTTTAAATATTTTCTAAAATTTGCTAACATTCTAATTAAACGGTTTTCTAATGTTTTCTAGTGTATACTTTAAGTTATAATTTTCTAATATTTTCTTTAAGTTACAATTTTCTAATATTTTCTAATGTATACTAAGTTACAATCTTCTAATATTATCTAATGTATGTACTAAGTTACAATTTTCTAATGTATATTAAGTTACAATTTTCTAACATTTTCTAATGTATGTACTAAGTTACAATTTTCTAACATTTCTACTACGGTTTCTAATGTTTTGTTTAAATATTTTCTAAAATTTGATAACATTATACTATGGTTTTCTATCATTTTCTAACATTTTCTAACATACTAAGTTACAATTTTATAACATTTGCTAACATTCTAATTATGGTTTTCTAATGTATACTAAGTTATAATATTCTAATATTTTCTAATGTTTACTATGTTACGAGTGCGGCTCCCCCTACTATTCTATGGCTAGCCGGGTTGGCACTCGTATCTATCTATCTATCTATCCCTATTCGGGTAAGGTCATGAAGGGTACACCGCGTGTACCCAGATGCAACTATATAGAGGGGGGAGGGGGAGCAGGAAGGACTCACAATTCTGGGGAGTTTAGGGAAGGAGGGGATGGAGAATTTTCTAATATTTTCTAATGTATAACTAAGTTTTAATTTTCTAATATTTCATATTGTATGTACTAAGTTACAATTTTCTAATGTATACTAGAAGTTACAATTTGCTAACATTTTCTAATGTATAATAAATTACAATTTTCTAACATTTGTTAACATATTCTAACATTTATACTACAATTTTTTAAAGTTTTGTAACATTTTCAAATATTCTAAGTTATGATTTTCTAACATACTACTATAATTTTCTAACAAATTCTAAAATTCAACTATCATTTTCTAACATTTCTACAAACTAAATATTATTTAAAACAAATAATTAACTAAAATAAATATAAAACATATAATTTACAATAAAAAATGAGAAAATGCGTGTACCTGATGCTACTAACAATCACAAGAGGTCAAAAAAGCTCAGAAAGTGCTGACATTATAGTAGTCATCACTGGTTCACTCTAAGCACTGGGTCCACAAAATCTCGAAAAGTGAATAGTGAAAATGACATGGCTTGTCAGAAATTTATAAACAATCCGGTGAATAATGGCTTTGTACGAAGGGGGTCTTCACGTGAAGTGCCTTACGTGGGGTACTTCATGTGAAGTGGTGGCTTCACGCGAAGTACCCCACATAGGGAACTTTGCGTGAAGCCTATAAACCACTTCACACGAAGAGGATACTTCACGCAAAGCCATCAAAAAAGAATTTTTTTTTGAAAGTCTGAAATCCTTTGTCCCGAAAAGTGGGACACACTATTGTGAGATCACCCATATGGAAGATATTATTTTTGATTAATTAAGAAGTTTGAACTAGGGGGCTAACCCTTACAATTCAAGGCCTAAAGAAGATAATTTAGACCATCAAAAAATCCATAGAACAAACAACACAGACAAAAAACAAAGCACAAATACTTTAGCCCAAAAAGAAAGGGCCAAACTCACACCATATAAGAAGAAGGGAGAGAGTTATGTCAGACAGCTATCTAGGGAATACTATCTGTAGAGTCCCCAATGAAGGAGACACTGCTAGGGAAGCTATCAGCACAACGACTAGAGTACTACGGAAGTTTTGCAACGTCCGTAGAGATTTGGTGCAGATCAAAAGTAGAAGTAAAGGGAGCATAAATTTCCACATGACTATAGGGAAAAGCACTAGTGCAAATAGGGGCATCAATAGGAGTAGTAGCAAGAGCAAGGCTTGGAATAACATCAAAATCCTTACTTTGATCAACAATAGGGGCACCATCCATGTTTTCTATAGGAGTTTCTTCTTTGTCAGCATCCTGTGAGTCCTCAGAGGAGGAATCAGAAAGAGAATCAGAAGCATGAACTATTAAATGATCATTACTTATAGCCTTGCACCAAGTAGTAGTGGGGTGATCTCATAATAGTGTGTCCCACTTTTGGGCATGAAGGAAAAATGGGCATGAACTTTTTTCCCATTTTCAACACCTTCAGGCGAAGATGGATCTTTTGGCGAAGAGGGTTCTGGCCTTCTACCAAAGATCCCTATGTGAGGGTCTTTGGGTGAAGCATCCCCTTCAGTCAAAGACCCCTACGTTAGGGTCTTCGGCCGAAGGACCGCTTCGACCGAAGACCGCTTTGGCCATATTTTCTTAAATTTCCAGTGGTAACAGTCATTTTTACTAAATATTGTTACTGTGCTCGTAGACCCCAAGCGTTAGAGAGAACCCGGTGATGACCCAAACTGACATCAACATTTCATGAGCACTTTCGACCTCTTCCAACCATCACTGATATGAGATGTACATAATTCTTCCTTTATTTTTTATCTTTTATTGTAAATTATATGTTTTTTAATTATCTTAGTTAGTTTTTTGTTTAAAATAGTTTTTAATTAAAAATATAGATTTTTGTTAGATAATGTTAGAAAAATGTACTTACAAAATCTGTAATTCCAAAAAATAAGAAAACTGTTGTCAAAAAATCATCTAGAAAATGTTTGTTTTTTAAATTATTTTTAATAGTTAGTTATATCAGTAGTTCTCATTTCCAGTAATTTATAATTGTTTATAATTATACTTTACAAATTGTTTAAAAAAATTAGTCAAAATTTTAAATTGCTTTTTGATACATGTTTAAATATTATGTATATTTTCTAAATATTTCCAATATTTTGTATAAATGTTATACATGTATAGTTAGATGTTAAAATGTTAACCTAGTTCTCCTTAGTACATCCTAGAAACTTTTAAGACACCTAGTGCCTCTTAAGAGATCTAGGATCCCTTAGTAGGACCTTTTATGACATAAGATTCCTTACACAAACTCTAAAGTATGACATTAAACTCCTTAAGACATAGTCTCTGGCTTTACCAAAACAATAGTTTTGGAATAGGGTATGAGTGTCTCAATTCTTGATAAAATGACTACAAGAGATATAGTCTCACAAACTGATTGCATGATTGGGTTTTCACCACCTAGAGGGTGCATTGAGTCTATCATGAAGGGTTCTAGTCATGACATTTTATGTACTTGCAATCCTATTAATGTTTATGACTAGCATTTCTAAGTTCTTAGGTTTGTTTTAAATACCTCATTATGCAATGATATTTAATAGATTGGAAAGATGGTACACAAAAGGGCTTGCATTAATTATAGGGTTGTTGTCAATTGTAGAGATTCTTTGGATTATATGTATGTTTATCATGTCATCAGAGCTTTGGTTATTATGTACTAGCAATTGCACCTTAGTGTGCAATGGGTACGTCGTATAGGTATAGAAGGTCATTTAAGGAAAATTTATGTTTCTATTTTCATTCATTTATGTAGTGAATGATATAATGTGAAACAATTCATCAATTGTTGTAGGTGCAACGACCTGGCAAGAGATAAAAATGTAAGGAGATATAAAGAGAGGAGAGGGAGAGAGATAAAGAGATGGGGGATGAAGAGGGAGTGATAAGTAGAGAGGGTCAAGAAAAGGAAAGAGATAAAAATATTATATTTGTAATTACATATTATATTTGATATAATATAATTTAAGAAATATATAATATAACTTAACTTATATATAATTTAATTGTACTTATATTAGTATATTTAATATTTTACATATAGAAGGGTGGAGTTTGAGTTACAATCGCTATGGAGAGGTTCTAGGAATGGGCCTTCATGGTCTAAAATGAGTATTAAGAATAATAGGAAGAGATTGTTTGAATAAGGCTCTGCTCATTCTTAATATTTTTTATTAATATTAATATAAAAATTATACTTACAAATAAATAAAGAATAAAAAATATTTAACCTATAGAACTCATACTATATTATAATATATAATTATAGTATATATTTTTAATAGAATAGTAAATATAATTATATTATGTTTTATAATTGTATTATGTAAATATATATTTATAATAAGAATTTTGAAAAATTAATTAAACTTAAATATGTTAAAAATATTATATTTACTGGACAGTCCAATTTTCCAATTCGCACGAATGTGCGAATGAAAATGCTCGAGAGTCTCACAAGAAATTTGTTCACAATTCAAAAGTGTTGTCAAATCTATTAAAAATATGGTTGTGATTACTCATAATTAAGGCAAACATTAAAAATATAAAATGTGCCTTTGAAGCTCCATGACCACAACAATAGTGCAAATCTACTCCTGTAAATACCCCACAAACTTATGTCAATGTGGTGTATTGCCCACGTCATACATCTGATCTGGCCTCATTTTATACTATTGGGTACATAATGCCATGCAGACAGCTGTGTGTATGTGTCACACTTAGGAATTTAGGATTATAACTCATATAAAAATAGAGAATGTCATATATAATATCAAGTATACAATTGTGTGTATATGTTGTATCCAGGTCAGAAGCACACGTACCTTAAAAATGTCGGGCCCTGATGATTTCAATCGTCTTGCAAGGCTGAGGATGATTTTCAACCACCGATGGTCAAAATTAGGTTAGCCTTCTCAGATAAGAAACACCTTTGGCATAACTAGAGAAATGTCTTTAGCATCTACTTTCATTTTTTATGATTCTTTACCAAATTTCACTCTCTCACACCTAGTATTTTTGCATGTAGTTTGCCTTTTTGCATGTAGTTTGTGCTTTTCAACTTTACACAACTAGAAGCAACACATCAAATAAGAAAGAAATTAATGTGCATTAAAATCTGCCCAAAACTTTAATGGACTACTTCAACCATGCAAATCTATTTTAAAGGTGAATGCTAGTCAAACTCAAACAAAATTGGAGGTCCAAGAAAATAATCCATCAAAATATTATAAATAAATGTATAATACAAATATAATGTATATGGAAGGTATTATTTTCGATTAATTAAGAAGTTTGAACAATGGAGATAACCCTTACAAGTCAAGGCCTAAAGAAGATAATTTAGACCATCAAAAAATCCATAGAGCAAACAACACAGACAAAAAATAAAGCACAAAGGCTTTAGCCTAGAAAGAAAGGACCAAACTCACACCATATAAGAAGGGCAAGAGTTATTTATGTGTTGTCAGACAACTATCTAGGGAATACTATCTTTAGGGTGCCCAGCGAAGGAGACAATGCTAGGGAAGCTATCAGCACAACGACTAGAGTGCTGCAAAATTTTTGCAACGTCAGTAGAGATTTGGTGAAGATCAGAAGAAAAAGTAAAGGGAGCATAAATTTCCACATGACTAGAGGGAAAAGCACTAGTGGAAATAGGGGCATCAGCAGGAGTAGTAGCAGGAGAAAGGCTCATAATAGCATGAAAAGCCTAACTTTGATCAACAATATGGGCACCATCTAGGTTGTCTATAGGAGTTTTATCTTCATCAGTAGCTTGTGAGTCCTCAAAGGATGAATCAGAAAGAGAATCAGAAACATAAACTGTCAAATGATCATTACTTGCATCCCTGCACCAAGTAGCAGTGGGGTGATGTCACAATAGTGTGTCCCACTTTTGGGCATGAAGGAAAATTGGGCATGAACATTTTTCCCATTTTCAACACCTTTGGGTGAAGATGGCTCTTTTGGTGAAGAAGATGGCTCTTTTGGTGAAGAGGGTTCTGGCTTTCTTTTGGTGAAGAGGGTTCTAGCCTTCTACTAAAGACCCCTACATGAGGGTCTTTGGGTGAGGCACCCCCTTCGGCCAAAGACCCCTATGTTAGGGTCTTCAGTCAAAGAACCCCTTCGATCAAAGACCCCTTTGGTCAGATTTTCTTTAAATTTCTGATGGTAACAGTCATTTTCACTAAATATTGTTACTGTGCTCGTGGAACCCAAGCGTCAGAGCGATCTCGGTGATGACCCAAACTGGCATCAACATTTTGTGAGCACTTTCGACCTCTTCCAACCATCATTAATTTGAGATGTACATAATTCTTCCTTTTTTTATTGTAAATTATATGTTTTTCAATTATCTTAGTTATGTTTTTGTTTAAAATAGTTTGTAATTTAAAAAATAGGTTTTTGTTAGAGAACGTTAGAAAATTGTACTTAGAAAATCTGTAATTCCAAAAAATAAGAAAACCATTGTCAAAAAATCATCTAGAAAATGTTTGTTTTTAAATTATTTTTAATAGTTAGTTATATCAGTAGTTTTCATTTCCAGTAATTTATAATTTTTTATAATTTTACTTTAAAAATTGTTTAAAAAATATAGTTAGATGTTTAAATTGCCTTCTAATACATGTTTAAATGTTATGTATATTTTCTGAATATTTCCAATATTTTGTATAAATTTTATACATGTATAGTTAGATGTTAAAATGTTAACCTAGGTCCCCTTAGTACATCCTAGGAACTTTTAATACGCCTAGTGCCTCTTAAGTCACCTAGGATCCCTTAGTAGGACCTTTTATGACATAAGATTCCTTACACAAACTCTAAAGTATGACATAAAACTCCTTAAGACATAGTCTCTAGCTTTACCAAAACAATAGCTCTAGAATAGGGTATGAGTGTGTCAATTCTTGATAAAATGACCTATTATGAAATAAGACCCTTCGCTAGATAACCTATTACATGATTTTTAAATGTTTAAATTGATTTTTGTTAATTGTTTAGATGTTTTAATTCCTTTTTGTTTAAATGTTTAAATTGATTTCTGCTAGATGTTTAGATGTATAGTTACATGTTTAAATGTTTAAATTTATTTCTAATATGTTTAAGTGTTATGTATATGTTCTAGATGTTTCCAATATTATATATACATGAGAGAAAATACTTAGTTCAAACTATGATTACATAGACGTCTTTAATCTTAATACCTTTTGAGATGCCTAGGACCCCTTAGTACATCCTAATACCTTGTAAGACACTTAGGGACCCTTAAGACACCTACCATCCCTTACTAGGATCTTTTATGACATAAATTTTCTTAACAACCCCTCTATTGTGAAATAAAACCCCTTAAGAAATAGTAGGACCTATTACGACTTAGTAGAACCTATCATGGCATAAGAACCTTAATAGTACCTATTATAACATGATACCTGACCCTAAACCCTTAGTACATCCTAATACCCTAAAACTTAAATCCTAAACCCTTAGTACGTCCTAATACATTTTAAGACACCTAGACCCATTAGTAGGATGTTTTATGACATAAGATTTCTTAACAACCCCTCTATTATGACATAAAACCCCTTAAGACATAGTAGGACCTATTACGACTTAATAGAACCTATCATGACATAAGACCCTTAATAGGACCTACTATGACATGATACCTACCCCTAAACTCTAAATCTTAAACCCTAAACCCTTAGTACATCCTAATACCTTTTAAGAAACCTAGGGCCCCTTAAGATACATAGGACCCCTTTGTAGGATCTTTTATGATATATGATTTCTTAACAACCCCTCTATTGATAGATAAAACCCCTTAAGATATAGTAGGACCTGTTACAACTCAATATAACCTATCATGACATAAGACCCTTAATAGGACCTATTATGAAATGATACCTGACCCTAAACCCTTAGTACATCCTAATACCTTTTAATACACCTAGGGCCCCTTAGTAGGATTGTTTATGACATAGGATATCTTAACAACCCCTCTATTGTGACATAAAACCCCTTAATACATAGAAGGACCTATTATGACTTAATAGAACTTAGAATGACATAAGACTCTTAATCAGACCTATTATGACATGATACCTGACCCTAAAACCTAAACCTTAAACCCTAAACCCTTACTACATCCTAATAGATTTTAAGACACATATGGCACCTTAAGACACCTAGGACCCCTTAGTAGCATCTTTTATGACATAACATTTCTTAATAACCCCTCTATTATGACATAAAACCCCTTAAGACATAGTAGGACCTAATACGACTTAATAGAACCTATCTTGACATAAGACCCTTAATAGGACCTATTATGACATGATACTTGACCCTAAAATCTAAAGCTTAAACCCTAAACCCTTAGTACATTATAATACCTTTTAAGACACTTAGGGTCCCTTAAGACACCTAGAACCCCTTAGCAGGATCTTTTATGACATAGGATTTCATAACAACCCCTCTATTATGGCATAAAACCCCTTAAGACATAGTAAGACCTAATACGACTTAATATAGCCTATCATGACATAAAACCCTTAATAACACCTATTATGACATGATAGATGACCCTAAACCCTAAACCTTAAACTCTAAACCCTTAGTACATCCTAATACCTTTTAAGACACCTAGGAACCCTTAGAAGGATCTTTTATGACATAAGATTTCTTAACAACCCCTCTATTATGACATAAAACCCCTTAAGGCATAGTAGGACCTATACAACTTAAGAGAAGATATCATGACATAAGACCCTTAATAGGACATAGTATGACATGATACCTATCCCTAAACCATAAAACTTAAACCCTAAACCCTTAGTGCATCCTAATACCTTTTAAGACACCTACGACCCCTTAAGACACCAACCTTAGTAAGATCTTTTATGACATAAGATTTCTTAAGAAACCCTCTATTGTGACATAAAACCTCTTAAGACATAGTAGGACCTATTACGACTTAATAGAAACTATCATGAAAATACCATTAATAGGACATAAATCCCCTCAAGAGCCCTTACTAGGGCCTATTATGACATTTATACATGTACGTCTAGTTAGATATTTAGATGTTTAAATTTATTTATACATGCTCTCTCTCTCATTCTTATATCCATCATTTAGAATTGTACATGTATGACTGTATATTTTAATATTAGTTTCCATTTTACATGCAATGGTAAAGTACTTGTAATGCACTTGTAATATACTTAGTTTTTTACATTTAATGTACACATTACCCCTAGATGGCCACACATGATGTACCTGAGGATGTACTTCAAGATTTACCTCAAGGTGATGCACCTAAGGGTCAGGCACCTAATGTTGGTAAACACATATTCTACCTCACGTTCTTGATATTGTGACCATATGTCAGAGTGCTCATGCAGAGATTGGCCGACTACAAGACTCAATTAGTAGATCAAAGGAGGGTTTGTACATAGATATTTATACTAGTATATTGAGGAGTCTCAAGGATATTATTGTGAGGTTGACATCTCATTCTTCATTTACTCCATGGGTTACTGAGACTATTTTTTCATGAGTTAAGAGATGACGTCTCGGGCGATATATCCTTAGAGATGGTCTAGAGTTGTGTCCCTAAGAAGATCATCAAGCGAGAGGTCTTCCCATTTTATGATGGGAAGGCCAAGGTGAGGAGTTATCAGGTTACATGATTCATAGTTCCTAAGATAGCTTGCATGATATACCCTAAATTACTTGCAACACAAGGTCATTATCCTAATAATGATGAGATTCATTTATATTTTTCCCAGTAGTTGTACGTTGAGCTCCGTTTGGATCTCAACATCAAATATCTAGATATTCCTAGATATATTGGACAGGGGTGTGCCAAAGTTCTTGATTGTGATGCATATCATAGGGCTAATCAAGTTATACCTGCTCCTAGATAGTTGGTTGGGAAAAAGAATCTGACACTAGCAATAACGATGGCTTCTATTGTTGATAGAGTTATCATTGCTTCCCAAAGGGAAGTATTTGATAGGATAGGTTAGATTGTAATTGTTAGAGTAATAAATTATTTCCACTTATTAATTAAATCATATTGATTTAATTATTAAGTCACTTATTATCTCTATTTCACTTAAGCTAAACTTTAGGCATATAATAATTAATTCTTTTATTAATTATTATTATGCAACCTAGATTTTTCCCATTTAGGGTTTCCCTTTTAGGGTTTTGATAATCTTCATAAGGTTTGATCTCTTTGTATTTTTTTATTCCCTCTTTGAATGAATATTTTGTCTTTCAAAACTTTTTTGTCTCCAAGCGTTACTTTTGTAACAGGTTATTTTGCATGCAGATGATCTTGGCTTATGAATTCATTGAATTCTAACATGGTATCAGAGCCTTGCTGGTATCAGAGCCATTGGTGTTCCAACAGGTTTGGAATCTTCCATCTTGAATATTTTTAGGACCTCTTTGATGTATTTAGACTGTGTAATGAAAATACCTTCACTTTGTTGAATGATCTGTAGACCAAGAAAGAACTTGATCT
>MU227649.1:10932942-10948886 GCA_018584345.1 Thuja plicata
CCATGAAGCAAAGTTGTCCTTGTTCAACTTGGGCACATCTCATCTATTCATCTTGTGATCTTTTACTTAGGTCTTGAAACCTTCCTTTTAAGCACACAAGCTCTGATACCAATTGTTAGTAATAACTCAGAGGGGAGGTGAATCAGTGGCCTTAATTTTTTATTTAATTTAAACTTTAATCCACCAATCAATACTTCTCCAATTATTGAGTCCCTACAAGATGTATGCCTTTGAAATACTTGAAACTAATAATTGTCTGTTGATTTACCTTGTCTGTCCTTATTCTCCTTGATAACTGATAGGCAGTAAACTGTATTTACTGGTACTCAATAAATATGGAGAGTATACCAGTCAATCCACACATGCATATGTAGAATGTAAAATAATAAAGTAATTAACCATACCCATATAACACAAGGATTTTAACGTGGAAACCCTATTAAGGTAAAAACCACTGGGACCGGTACCCCAAATTTTCACTCTTCTGAAGTGAGCCATGTTAGGAGCCAACCCTGTTAAAGGTTACAAACACATGATTAAGTGCGACCTTGTTAGAGGATTTTTATACATAGGTTGTCACTTAGTATCTGGCATCTATGCTACCATCCTTGAATTAGACTCATGACTGTCAATAGGCTTTATGCAAATCTTACTACCATCCTTGAATCAACCTCCTTCTTAGACTGTTAATAGGCTTTAGGTAAGACCGGTGCTACTATCATGAGTCAACCTTCTGGTAATCGGTTA
Source organism: Thuja plicata (assembly GCA_018584345.1). Taxonomy (NCBI): domain Eukaryota; kingdom Viridiplantae; phylum Streptophyta; class Pinopsida; order Cupressales; family Cupressaceae; genus Thuja; species Thuja plicata. The sequence goes on from MU227649.1 coordinate 10,933,690, forward strand.
GGATATACCTCAATTACAAAATACTGTTAAGTCCTGCTCTGTTAAGAGACTTAATGCTTCAATGGTTAAACTGAAACAAAATGACCTGTTTCTAAAGCAACTGAATTGCAGATTTTCAGATCTATTTAATTACAATATCTTTTTGATTAATGTATCAATATAATTCCTTTGTACTTAACTCTTTCTGCTCTGTGATGTTGTGCTTTTATGTTCGTCTGTGTCTACAAAATTCTTTAGCTCTCCCTTAGCTTGATTGATCAGGACTGCATGAAGTAAATTCTTCATCAGTTTCTCTTTAGCTTCTTCTATTAGTTTACTCCCTTGTGTATCTGATGGCCTATTTTCCCCTTTTTGGAATGAATTATGCTTGTCTCTTAAATAGACATGATATCCTTAATTCTTGATTCTTGGCTCTTGGCATGAAAAACAATCCAGCCAAATTGATTTATGGCTTTAACTCCTGATTTATCTCATAGTTATCTTCTTGCCAACTGTACAAATCATTTACTTAACTGTGGTCAATTAAAACAAATCCAACAACCAGTTAAGTCTATCTTTTAGCTCTGCCAGCTAGATATTTTTTCATTTTCTGATCTCTGTTCTGTCGGTCAACTCTGCAGTTCATCAGCGGTGACAACTGCCGGTTCCATCGGTGTCACTTTAGTTAGCTTCGGGATCTCCGTCCGTCGAGCATCATTGGATCTTTCTCGTCAGGTAACACTATCTTCTACTTGTTGGGCATCACTATGAATTTATCTCTGTCTTTACCAATGGTGTGCACTCCGTCGATGTAGCCTATCACTTAGTGAATACTTGACTTTTATGCATTGCTGAAAGCATAACCTTTATTCCATTTATTCTCTAAAGTCTTTGGCATTATGTACATGACCATATAGATGATATCAAGTTGACATCAATGACAATACAAACCATTAACTAATTTAATATCTTGCATCATCTTCAACTTAATATAGTCAACCATTTAATCAGTTACATGTCATCACAAAGCCCCTAGTTTGGATGGTTATCCTATGTTCTTCTTCCAGTATTATTGGAATATTATTGAAAATGATGTTACTAATGTTGTTAAAGAATGTTTTGGATCTAGAAATTTTTTGAAGGAACTGAATGGCACCTTTATTGCTCTTATACCAAAAAAAAGGGGGCTGAAAAAAGGCATCAGTTTAGGCCTATAAGTTTATGTAATACTGCCTATAAGATTATTTCTAAGGTTCTTGCCACCAGGATTTTGTCTATTCTTCCTTTCCTGATATCTTGGAAACAAAATGGTTTTGTTCCTAGTAGATAGATCATGGATTCAATAATCTCTATACATGAAAATGTGCATTCACTAGTGGTATGTAAGAAGGAAAGGCTCATCCTAAAACTTGATTTGCCAAAAGCCTATGATAGGGTTGATTGGGATTTTCTATTGAAAGTACTGAAGGATTTTGGATTGAACAAGAAAATTACTGATCTTATATTTCAGTTAATATCTTTTGTGACTTTCTCTATTCTAGTTAATGGCTCTCCCACTTCTTTTTTCAAATCTTCCAGGGGTCTGAGGTAGGGGGACCCTCTCTCTCCTATTCTCTTCATCCTAATGGTAGAGTGTTTGGGCATGTACATGGAGAAATTAGTTGTGAAAGGGGAATTCAAAGGCTTAAATCTATCTTCTTCCATTCGAGTTTGTTCCCATCAACAATTTGTTAATGACTCGGTTATTATAGGGGAAGCTTCAGTTAAAAATGCTTCCAACATAAAAAATGCATTGACTAAATATGGGACAACTTATCAATTGGGGAAAAAGCTCTATGTTTTTCTTTAATGTTCTTGAAAAAAGACAAATAAGAATCAAGAGGGTTTTGGGCTATGATATGGGGACTCTACCAGGTACTTACCTTGGTCTATCTTTATGCTTGGAACCCCTGGAGTATTTTTGGAGTTCTTTAGTGGACAAGTATCATAGTAAACTCGCTGGATGGAAAGGTATGATGTTGAGTCAAGAAGACAAGATTCAGATCTTAAGATCTACCCTTCAAGGTCTTTCTCTTTATGCTCCGAGTATCTTTAAAATACCTAAGAAGTTTGGAGATGCAAGTAAAAATATCCAAAAAAAAATTCTTTGGATTGGAATAGAAAAAAAGAAAAGGATAGCCCTCATTGCCTGGGAAAAGGTTGCAGACGGATTAACAAAGAGGGGCTTGGCCTTCACAAAATCAGAAATCTTAATGATCACCTTCTAGCTAAACTTATATGGAGATATTATAAACCCAAGGGAGAATGGAACCTGATATGGGATAACAAATACAATAAGGAATATCCTAACCTTATTAGCATTCTGGGTAGTGACATTGGTGCTAGAGGATCCTTTACATGGAGAAATACCCTTAAAAATAAGAAATAATAAGAAAAGGTGTCAAATGGAAAGTAGGAAATGTTAGGAATGTTCTTATCTGGGAAGATGACTGGATATTGCAAAATCCCCTCAAGGATTTCCCTGAATGGAAGGAATTTGAGAATCAGTGCAAATTGAGATTCGAGAGGAAAGTTGTGGACTACTAGGATAGGGATCACTTGAAGGACCTAACAGTTATTGACAACTCTTTGGGTCAGCTCAATAAATTTCTTAATTCTACTATTTTAATTGAGGAGGAAGATAGGATAATATGAAAGTATAGCCCGAGTGGGAATTTTACTATCTCCTATTTGTATCACCAGGAGTATGAAAATCTTAATGATCCTTGTTGGGCCAACACTTGGATTAAGGACCTTACTCCTAAAATTAACGTATTTTTCTAGATTTTGTTGCAGAACAAGGTTTTGACTAATGATAATCTGAGAAAAAGAGGTGTTATAATTTTTAATAGATGTTACTTATGTAATCAAGATGAGGAGAATGTGAATCATATGTTTCTTCATTGTCCCTATGTTAGAAATATGTGGGATAATTTATTTCAAATTCTTAACATTGAGTGGGTTTTTCCAGAGGATTTGCAGAGTCTTTTTACCTCTTGGAGCCATCCTTCAAACAATGAAACTATGGTAAAGGTGTGGAATTTCATACTTCCCTATGTGTGCTGGGGAGTTTGGAAAGAAAGGAATGAGAGAATTGTTAGAAATAAAGCGGCTAGTGAAAAAGAGGTGTTCTACAAAATCAAGAGAGAAATCAAAGAAAACTTGTATAAAAAGGAAAGCTTTATGGAACCATTAAATGAGGAGGAATATGTTTTCTTCAGTAACTGGAGAATTAAAGGAAATTTTAGGAAGCAAAAAAAGAAAGCCAAGAGAGAAGAAGAAAGATGAGATTGCCCTCGTACTGGATGGATGAAAGTCAATTTTGATGGAGCTTCCAAAGGTAATCTGGGGGTGGTATAGTCATAATAGATGAGCATGAAGTGTGCAAGGGTATTAAAGCTATTCCTATCAGAATTCAAACTAACCATGTAGCTGAGGTGAATGTAGCTCTTAAAGAGATAATCCTTGCTAGAGATAAAGGTTGCAAGAAGTTATGGCTCAAGGGTGACTCCCTCAATATAATTAAATGCCTCAATAATGAAACTCCTGCATCTTGGACTATACACAACATAATGCAAAAAGAGAAAGGTATTATTCATTCTTTTGAAGGCTGTGTAATTTTGCACAACTACAAAGAGACTAACGAAATAGCTGACTGGGCTGCCAACATGGCATGCAAATTGGAGGTGATGATGCAATGTCATGATGGGGAGGACACACTATATCATGCGAAATCATTACTGGATAGTGACCGGTTGCGGAGTAGAGGAATTTTTTTATAAATGGTAAGTCTAATAAAGATATTTAACTCTGAAGTGAAGTGTCATTATTACCATTTCTAGAGCAAGTACTTCTTGGTGATTACGATTTGGATGTGGCACGAATTCTGGGTGAATTTGGCAAGTTTGAGCGGACTAGTTTTAACGGCACTAAAAAAACTATCACAGAGAAAGTGTTTTCACCAGAGAGAAAGTATGGGTGGTAGCAAGAAGCTCTTTGAGCCTGTTAACTGTGAGGAATGGAGAGATAAGAAAAAATTTAAGAGTATTTTGAAGGAAGGAGGGATGGCTGTGTTTTTGGAGTGGCTTCATGGCAGAAACCCTACGGTGTCATGACAATTCTTCAAAACCTAGAAAGATGGTAAAGTGATGGTGGGGAACCAGCTTATAGAAGTTACGAAGGAGATAATTGTTGAGGAAACTGATATAAGAATGGATGGGCTTAAGTTCTACAGAGATAGAACTAATTCTGATAAAGCTTGGGAGAAATTTCTGGAGTCTAAGGAAGAGAAGACAAGGCCCTATCATAATCCCAAACATATATCAAGGTCGTGGAGGTATGTGCTCTATACGATCATTAGGTACATCACACTCGATGGTAGGTTTACCCAAGCCTATGGACACCATTTCATGCTTCTGAATGACTTTAGGCACAATGTGAAAATTAGTTTGCCTTTTTATCTTCTTAGCTCATTGGATTTTACTATTACTAGTCTGCAAAAAGACCTGAAGGGTGACCATGCCTCTCACCAGGGTCTTATACTTTTAATCTATGATATCCTAACAACAAAAAAGGTGGAGAGACCTCTGTTGAAAAATATTGAGAGGGATGAGGAGGAGATGGAAAGTGATGAGGAAGATACTATGTATGAGAAAACAAAGGAAGAAGACGGGGACCCTCAGGGGTATAAAACTCCTAAAAAACTTCCAAAAAAGGTTCTTCATCCAAGAGGAACCAAAAGAAGAGTATAGTGTAGCACTCTTAAACAGAGAATGAGACTGATGATGACACTCTTGAGGGGACTGAAATACCCAAGGAAAAAGAAAAAGAAAAGGGTTATTCTTCCAAGATAAACTAGAAGAAGACTACAACAGAGGATTCTGAAACAAAGAAGGAAACAGAGGATGAAGAGTATGAGGAGAAACAAAGAAAAGAGGTTAAGAAAAGAAAACATGGGGAGGTTACTGGTAGCAAAAGTAAGAGCACCCAGAAAGGTAAAAACCCTAGAAAAAGAAGAGTTGTTTTGTCCTTGGATGAGGAGGATGAGATGGAGAAGGATCAGAGCATAGAGGATAACCTCAGAGAGGATTATGGGGAAGAGAATAGGGAGGATAATAGAGAAGATATGGATCAAACTACCATGATGAACGCAGAGAATAACTGGCAGAAGGGTGCTGATCAGACTGTGGAGGAAATTGTTAAAAGTATTGAAAAAGGTGCAATGGAGCATGCGGGGTAAGATATCCCTGCTAATGAGGAAAAAGGTAAAGGTTTTAATGTTTTTGATGATATGAAGAAAAGAAAGGATTGTCTTGTGAATTTTACCTGTACTTTGGGTAAAATTTTGGATGATATTGCCAATATTAAAAAGCAAATGGAAACTATGAAAGATGAGATCAATATCATTAAAAGTCTTAGCATTGGTGAGAAACCTGTAGTGATTTGTCTGGAGGAGATGAAAGACGTGGTTGGAAAATATGAAGCCCAGGTGGAAATTGTGAATAAAGTGTGCAACATGGAAAAATAGTTGAAGGATATGGCTGATAGGGTGGTGGAAGATGACCATGTAGGAAAAATCCACATTCTGAACAACAAAGTGGAAAAACTAGAGGATACGGTGCACAAGATTGGGGAGCAATGTCTGGTAAGCTTAAAGGAATATACATGCCATGAAAATATTTTGATGGAGAAGTTGGAACAAGACAGAGGGGATAAGGATGAAAAAGAGATGAAGGAAACCACGAGATCTTGAAAATGCACACAGGCTAGTACTAGGAAGCTGAGTCCAAAGGTAGATACAGAGAATGATGACCTCAAGAACTCTATCAATCAGATGTAGATTATGGTTATCTAGGCATAGGATATTATGGATGGCATGTAGCTGTCCTTTTTTTGGTCCTATCTATTTTGTTGTCCCTGTTTGTGCTTGTTGATATGTGGGACTTTGTGTTTGGTTGCTAGCTGGCTAGGATTTTTTGCTTTCCTTTCTAGGTGTTGTGGCACAGTTTCTAGTGAAATTTATTGAATATCTGTAAAAAAAAAATTAAAGGTTTTGGGTCCTTGTAAAACCTATTTTTACATAATCAGAACAATAAGTTTTTTGTGGGGGAACCTCACCTCTTATAGTCTTAGGACCATGACCCCAACACCAGGAGCCAAAGTAGCAGATTCAAAAGGAGCCTCAAGACCAAGACCAAAACCAAGAGAGATGGAAAGGAAAAGACGTTGGAAACAAGAAAGATCCAAGTAGAGCCACCACCATTACCATAAACCCCCGAACTAGGGCCTACATGCACACATTCACCAAGAGCGAGAGACAAACAACCCAAATCACCCAGACATGAAGGAGCCCCCATGAGAAAAAAAGAGCCAACAACACCCACAGAAGGCAAGAGGAACTGATCATCTTAGAAATAGAGAGAGACCCACCCATAGAAGCCACCACATTTGAACTGCAACCTAGGCGAGAGAAACAGTCGTTGCCAACGTCCATCACATCTCGTAACATAGTTTGGAAGATATTGTTACTTGTATATTTGATTACTATATTTACATATATTATATTTTTGTAAATTAAATTATATGCTTTCTCTTAGATCATTTTATTATACATATTTTAAAAAAAATATGATTAACAATCTTTATCCTTAGATGCAATGCAAGACCTGGGTTTTCAATCCAACAATTCAAAACTTAGAAGAGGCATGCATGACCATAGAATTCATCTTGAGTGATGGATTTTAAAACTAACAAAATTTCCATCATTATTCTTTGGTCCCTTTACACCTATTCACTTTACAACTTGTTGTCGATGCCATTTACTTATTTGTCCCATCTGGAGTTTGAACAACCATGAAGTCCATGGGGAGGCGTGTCATTTAATATAATTTTTGCATAGTCTATTTTCATCTTAGTATGGTAGACTCTACTATAGGTGTTCCATCTTTTACAATTTGATGTTTAGGTGGAGAGGTGAAATCAGGAAGAGAAAAATTTGTTCAGTATGTTATTCATGGACCTCTTTTTCTTATCCAGTTAAACAAGAACGAGAATTTATTGCGTTAATTTATATTCCATTATTGAATTTTATTATTGAATGTTTTTTGCAATAAAATTTTATTAGGGATCATTAATATACCTTCCATCTAGATTACATTCTTCTGGTATTTAGAATGGAAGCTACGACATTAGTTTTGATGGGGCACACTGGCAATCAGAAGAGTTCAACTGTAATTCCATCATTAGATGAAATGTCTTTAAAAAAAGATTCAAAATTACATATACCCTGTCCATTTTCATGTGACATGGAATCTTTCCAGGGCGCTCTTCAACCATTTGAAATTTCAAAATGACGGAAGAGCACATTTCTCCAACAGGTAGGACAACTTAAAGACCCTGTATAGTTGGCGACATCCTCGAGAACAGTCATGTTGTTAGAGTCAAATTTATTAAGGTAAGTCCCTCTCCATTTATCAATAATTAATAATTGCAACATACTCCTTGAGGAAATATAGGTGAACAATACAAACCCAAAATTGTCTTTCTTGAGTGAGTAGTCGAGGGTATAGAAACAAAACAAGAGATGTGCAGAGGAACCATACCAATAGTTATAAGAATTTATACTCTTCCTCTAAGAGATAATTAACCATTGGGGGGGAGAAAATCAACTTTCCTCCAACATCTAATACCATCCTTTTCCCAACCCTAGGGCAGACATAACATCTATAACCCTACTCCCCTCTCTAAATATTTGATTACTTTTGACCATTTCCATTTCAAAGAGTAGAGTTCTAATATCTTCAATTATGCCAAAGAGAGACCTAACATGAACAAATTTTCCTTTGAAAACATTTATAACAAGAAGAGATTCCCCCTTAATAATGAGGGCCATGATACCAATAGAGAGGGTGACCTTCATACCCCATAATAGATCCACACCTTCACCTATATTGTTTCTAGCATCATTAATATTTCTCGTATATGCTTGAGAACTAACTTACCACACTCAGATCTAATAATTCCTCCAGTAGTAGCCCTATTCTCTTGAGATGCATCATCAAAATTTAATTTGAATCATCCATGTCTAGGAGCCTTCTAGAGTGTATTCTTTCTTGTAATAAATTTAGAGTTATCAAACTTAAAATATTTGTTTGGAAGTTCCTAGTTTCTGGCAATCAAATCCTCATAAGTGGAAGCCAAGATCTTCATGCCTTTAGTTTTTCTGACTACCTCTTATAAAAGAAAGTGAAAACCTCCTCAGTTTTGTCATCCTTCTCTCAGAAGATCATATTATTTGTTTCTTTCCACAAACTCCAAGCAAGATGTGGAGGAATCTGTCTCCAGAGTTGGGAGATTAACAGGTTGTAGATGAGACCCTTCCATTCTAGCAGGAGTTGAATAATGACATTATTGAAATCCCAAGATAAAATCAATATTAATAATTGTTTTTTGCCACAAACTTTGTAATGCCCCCTTTTTATCTCCCCATGGTTAGTGGTTTGGATTAGCTTATCAATGACCCTCATAGGCTAAGTCGGAATAAAAAAGAAGAGTCCTGACTATAGCATCTCTCATTACAATGACATAATTTATACAATTTTGACTTCCACCATATGCACTATAAATTTTAATTTTTAATTTTTGGTGCTTGTTTACATGCACCCATCCATTCATTCCCTATAAAAATGCACTAACTTCTAGTTTCAATGTGAAGGCATGAAATCAAAGAAAAACTGAAAAGCTCTTCTAGGACTCATTCATTAAAGTGCAAAGAATCGTCAACTTCAAATTAAAAAAAAAAAATGCCTTTAGTACAATATGGTCAAATATGTAATACATATTTTTTTCATGTTTCAGACAATATTTTATTTGGATGCTTCAAATATAATCAACTTGATTTTTATAAATTACCCATCTACTGCATTACTTCTACTTTTGTTTTGAAAATATACTTCTACTTCTACTTTCCTCTACTACAAAACATTCACAATCATGCATGCAAATAACAATACACATCCAACTTATAGAAACTCACTAATATTTTTCTATCGGCGTAACCCTTGCACCTCCTTTCGGTGCAAGTGCTAGTTAAATTTAAAATAAAGTATATCATACTATACCAAAGGTGTATATACAACCATTTCATCAATGGTTGAAAGATACTTCATTAAATCTAGATTTGGAGGAAGGAGTAAAACATTAAGAAAAAAATTAAAAGGTTTTAAGTATTTCTAAAGAATAGGTCTTGTTTAGGTAAAATATCAAAGCTAGCTATTTCTGTTTGGTCATAATATTGAACAGAAGGTGAGCCAGGAGGATGAAGGGCTAGCATGACAGGGCCTTTTGCTCCTTCATCAATTGATATCCTCCCTGCATTAAAGATCATATCAGTCTTTACAAATCCTAGATGAACATAATTTACATACAAATCAGAATGTTGGAGTGCAAGAAGACGAGTATAAGCATTTAGAGCAGCCTTAGAAATGACATAGACCAGAGGATCTCAAAGAGGCCAACCATTGCTTTTCAACAAGCCTTGTTGAAAATCCTTTAAAAAATTATGAAGAAATGCATCTATTCTTTCCTCTATCAAATCATTAAGATTGCTCAATTGTTGCCTCAAAGTCTTGCCTGGAATGTTCTATAACAAATATCAACATATAAAAATAAATAAATGAATAAATGGATTGAAAAATGTCACATGCAGTATTTATTATTTTATTTTAAAAAGATTGTATATACTATCTATTGTTGAAATTCAAGACAAATATACTATTATTTTTGTAAAATTTTCTTAAAAATCAAAATTCTTTATTAATTCATTTACTACCTTATTTTCACCCAATACTTTATAATTTATTATCATTATTATCATTGATATATAGATTTATGGCATCCCAATATACCGTATTCAATTGTTCTTACTGCTAACAGTATGTTCAGCCCAATATATTTGTCTTCCATCAATTATTTAGAACCCACTTTTCTCAGGATTGTTAATTTTAGCCCGATATATTTGTCTTTCATCAATAATATGGCCTTCCTGCCGACCTTGGGATTCTTATGTTTGTGGGCGTCCATTCACTCAAGCTCAATATGGATGATGAGCTTGAAGTTTGTGGAAGACGGTGCATCCCCACCACGCTGTTCTATGTGGTTGACATATTACTAATCTATATATTTAATACGATATGTAAAGTAAGTTAAGAGATATGAGGGGTCCAATTTTTTAATTAATTTTCAATTTTGTATTATTCTATTACTAATCAATTTTACTTCATTTACATGTTTGTGTCATAATTGATTGTACTTTGTGTTATGACGTTACTTGTTTTGTAACTTTTATATTTGGCATATATTCAACAACTTTTTATGTTTGGCATTTTTAATGTCAATGATTTTTAGTACATTGAGATTTAAGTAGATGATTTTGTTGACATGGGTGCTTATAACCTCCATAATGCAACTATAGGAAGCCTTTCAACTTAATTAATAGAGAGGAAAACAGTCAAGGTTGTGGACTTAGCGAATGGTACTAGACTTGCAACTTTCAACGTTGACACTGCTAATTATAGTTTTTGCATTGGAACTATAATTTTGATAGTGTTAAATTATCAATGATTAATTTTTAGTTTCACTTGTCAATTGCAATTCAGAATTTTGTGGCATTTGAATTAATGTTTCATGTTCAATCAAGGAAAGTGCACTTTTTAAGGTTATAAATTATTAAAAAATGTTTTGTTGTGCCATACTCACCTAAATTTGGTAGTGGTAGATTGTTAAGAAGGAAGCCCATGCTACAATAAGGCTAATAATTTGATGTGTGACTTGAAAAAACTAAATGAGTAGTACACTGAAGAATAAGGGACATGACATATTTGCAATGTTTTAAAGCTCAATTGTAGGGCAAGTGTTGGTATATGTGGCTACTAATTGGACATTGGAAAAAGCACTATTATCCATCAATATTTTCTCAATAATTTTATAATAGCACAAATTTCAACGCAAGCCGATATGATGTTGTTGAGATCTACATGCTTGGGCTCTACAACCACCAGTTGCATTTGTTTGTATGTTTGAAAACAAATTTTAAAAGTCTATTTTGTGCATATCCTGCAATTATGGCAATTCATGGGACCACATCTCTTTGAGACAAGCTATCAAATAGTTCATTGTATTTATCCGTTGGATTTTTCTAAATTTGACATAAAGTGCATGAGTGAACATATTTCTTATGAGGTTCTTAGAAGTACACAAGCACGTCTCTTGTCAAAACTTGTATATTAAAGTAGCACCTTTAGCATCAAATTACATATTGTGTGGTTTAATTTATTGAAGTAATGTTATGATATGTTGCACTCACATCGCTGGTATGATTCTTTAAAATCCTCAAAATGCATTTGTAATATTTTAGTAAATGCAACAAAAAAGCACCCCACCTATCTAATTCACCTTTTTAAATATAGTCTATAACTATGTCAAAACAATAGATTTGGAATAGGGTAAAAGTGTTTCGGTTGTTTGACAAAATGACTACAAGAGATGTATTATCACAAACCGCTTGTTATGATTGGGTTTTCACCACCTAGATGGTGCATTGAGTCTATCATGAAGGGTTCTAGTCATGACATTTTCTGTACTTGCAATCATATTAATGTTCATGACTAGGATTTCTAAGTTCTTAGGTTTGTTTCAAATGCCTTGTTATGCAATGATATTGAATAGATTAGAAAGATGGTACACAAAAGGGATTGCATTAATTATAGGGTCGTTGTCAATTGTAGAGATTCTTTGGATTATATTCATGTTTATCATGTCATCAGAGATTTTCTTATTATGTACTATAGTAGTGTCTTTAGCATCTACTTTTATTTGTTATGATTCTTCACCAAATTTCACTCTTTCACACCTAGTACTTTTGCATGTAGTTTGCCTTTTGCAAATTTGTGCTTTTCAACTTTACACAACTAGAAGCAACGCACCAAACAAGTAAGAAATTAATGTGCATCAAAATCATCCCAAAACTTTAATGGACTACTTCAACCATGCAAACATATTTTAAAGGTGAATGCTAGTCAAACTCAAATGAAATTAAAGGTCCAAGAAAATAATCCATCAAAATATTATAAATAAATGTATAATACAAATATAATGTATATGGAAGATATTATTTTTTATTAAAATAAAGAAGTTTGAACAAGGGGGCTAACCCTTACAAGTCAAGGCCTAAAGAAGATAATTTAGACCGTCGAAAATCCCATAGAACAAACAACATAGACAAAATATAAAGCACAAAGGCTTTAGCCCAGAAAGAAAGGGCCAAACTCACACCATATAAGAAGAAGGGTGAGAGTTATTTATGTTTTTTTAGACAACTATCCAGGGAATACTATATTTAGCATCCCCAACGAAGTTGACTCTTCTAGGGAAGCTATCAGCACAACAAAAAGAGTGCTACAGAAGTTGGGCAAAGTCAATAGAGATTTGGTGCAGATCAGAAGCAAAAGTAAAGGGAGTGGAAATTTTCAGATGACTAGAGGGAAAAGCACTAGGGAAAATAGGGGCATCAATAGGAGTAGTATTAGGAGAAAGGCTTGGAATAGCAATAGAAGCCTAAATTCGATCAACAATAGGGGCACCATCCAAATTTTCTGTAGGAGTTTCATCTTCGTCAGCAGCCTGTGAATCCTCAAAGGAGGAATCAGAAGCATGAAATATCAAATGATCATTACTTGCAGGCCTACACAAAGTAGCAGTGGGGTGATCTCACAATAGTGTGTCCCACTTTTGGGCACAGAGGAAAATTGGGCGTGAATTGTTTTTCCATTTTCAACACCTTCGAGCGAAGATGGGTCTTTTAGTGAAGAGGGTTCTAGCCTTCTAATGAAGACCCCTACATGAGCGTCTTCAGGTGAAGCACCCCCTTCAGCCGAAGACCCCTTTGGCCAAATTTTCTTTAAATTTTTGGTGGTAACAGTCATTTTTACTAAACATTGTTACTGTGCTCATGGACCCCAGGCATTAGAGTGAACCCGGTGATGACCCAAACTAACATCAACATTCTGTGGGCACTTTTGACCTCTTCCGACCATCATTGATGTGAGATGCACATAATTCTTCCTTTTTTGTTTATTTTTTTATTGTAAATTATATGTTTTTCAATTATCTTATTTTTTTTGTTTAAAATATTTTTTAATTAAAAAAATAGAATTTTGTTAGATAACGGTAGAAAAACGTACTTACAAAATCAATAATTAGAAAAGATTAGAAAACCATTGTTAAAAATCATCTAGAAAATGTTTGTTTTTAAATTATCTTTAATAGTTAGTTATATCAGTAGTTTTCATTTCTAGTAAATTATAATTTTTTATAATTATACTTTGCAAATTGTTTAAAAAATATAGTTAGATGTTTAAATTGCTTTCTGATACATGTTTAAATGTTATGTATATTTTCTAAATATTTCCAATATTTTGTATAAATGTTATACATGTATAGTTAGATGTTAAAATGTTAACCTAGGTCCCCTTAGTACATCCTAGGAACTTTTAAGACACCTAGTGCCTCTTAAGACACCTAGGACCCCTTAGTAGGACCTTTTATGACATAAGATTCCTTATGTTCAAGCTCTAAATTATGACATAAAACCCCTTAAGAACCCTTAGCAGGATGGAAGAACCTTTGTAGGACCTATTATGACATAAAACTCTTCATTAGCTAACCTATTACATGATGTTTAAATGTTTAAATTTCTTTTTATTAATTGTTTAGATGTTTAAATTGATTTTTTCCAGATGTTTAGATGTATAGTTAGATGTTTAAATGTTTAAATTGCTTTCTAATATGTTTGAGTGTTATGTATATGTTCTAGATGTTTCCAATATTATGTATACATGAGAGAAAATACTTAGTTCAAACTATGATTACATAGACGTCTTTAATCTTAATAGATTTTGAGATGGCTAGGGCCCCTTAGTACATCCTAATACCTTTTAAGACACCAAGAGATCCTAAAGACACCTACCACCCCTTAGTAGGATATGTTATGACATAACATTTCTTAACAACCCCTCTATCATGACATAAAACCCCTTAAGAAATATTAGGACCTATTACGACTTAGTAGAACCTATCATGACATAAGACCCTTAATAGGACCTATTATAACATGATACCTGACCCTAAACCCTAAACCCTTAGTACATCCTAATACATTTTAAGACACATAAGACCCATTAGTAGGATCTTTTATGACATAAGATTTCATAACAACCCCTCTATTATGACATAAAACCCCTTATGACATAGTAGGACTTGTTAAGACCTAATAGAACCTATGATGACATAAGACCCTTAATAGGACCTATTATGATATGATACCTGACCCTAAATTGTAAACATTAAACCCTAAACCCTTAGTATATCCTAATATTTTTTAAGACACATAGGGCCTGTTAAGATACCTAGGACCCCTTAGTAGGATCTTTTATGACATAAGATTTCTTAACAACCCCTCTATTATGACATAAAACCCCTTAAGGCATAGTAGGACCTATTACGACTCGATAGAACCTATCATGAAATAAGAACCTTAATAGGACCTATTATAACATGATACCTGACCCTAAACCCTAAACCGTAAACCATAAACCCTTAGTACATCCTAATACATTTTAAGACACCTAGGGCCCCTTAGTAGGATCTTTTATGACATAAGATTTCTTAACAACCCCTCTATTGTGACATAAAACCCCTTAATACATAGAAAGACCTATGGGTAAAAGCACAATAATCTGTCACCTTTTAGGACAACTTATCAGCACAGTTGAGTTTTAGTATTTCTAACTAAAAATTAATTTTGGCCAAACATATGGTCTAGCTAGATTCATTATAGTTAAGTTAGATAAGGTTTTTAACTTTTCCAATTGGAAATGTCTATTAAATGCATGTTTTATACCACTTTGAGGCCAATTATCGTAGAAATAAAATTATTTCAGAAAAGTGACATTTCAATAACTCTAATAATTTTTAATGATATTTTTTTTAAAATACAAAAAATACCCTTTTGTAGAGATCAGAGTCAAGAATATCTCTTATAGTTTTTATAGTGTTTTAATTATACATAGTCTATTATAATTAAAAAATATTGCAAGTAGGTATTTTAACAGTCAAGGAGATGT
>MU227649.1:10949142-10964211 GCA_018584345.1 Thuja plicata
CCAATTTTTATTTCTTCATGCACTAGCTATATATTTCATCTATAACATATTTTGAAATTAGGGGAAAAAATGTTTATTTACATATAATATTTTGGCGGGAACTAGACCCCTAATTTTCAGCATGTTTTTGCAACTGAAAAATCGTCTTTAAACAAAAAAAAAAAATCAAAACTTATTCAAAAAAAATATTAAAAATATTAATCATAAACTTCATCCATTTTAAAACATTTTATTGGTTTACATCATCTTCAAATTCCAAACATAAATGTCACTTTTATACTATTGAAGCTGAACAACTTTGATTTTGTCGTCCTTTTCCTTTGTAAAAGGGTGACAGATTATTGTGCTTTTACCCCTATTATAACTTAATAGAACCTATCATGACATAAGACTCTTAATCAAACGTATTATGACATGATACCTAACCCTAAAACCTAAACCTTAAACCCTAAACCCTTAATACATCCTAATACCTTGTAAGACACATATGGCCCCTTAAGACACCTAGGACCCCTTAGTAGGATCTTCTATGACACAACATTTCTTAACAACCCTTGTATTATGACATAAAACCCCTTAAGACATAGTAGGACCTAATATGACTTATGGAACCTATCATGACATAAGGCCCTTAATAGGACCTATTTTGACATGATACCTAACTCTAAACCCTTAATCTTAAACCCTAAACCCTTATTATTACATCATAATACCTTTTAAGACACCTAGAGCCCCTTAAGACACCTAGGACCCCTTAGCAGGATCTTTTATGACATACGATTTCTTAACAACCTCTCTATTATGATATAAAACCCCTTAAAACATAGTAGGACCTAATGCAACTTAATAAAAACTATCATGACATAAGACCCTTAATAGGACCTTGTAAGATCTAAATTTGGATGAAGAAGAAGGATCTCTTAAGTAAGATTTGCATAATGAGAATTGCATAAAGAAAGATACCCTAAATCCATTTTCAATCTTTTACATTTAATTATTATTTTTTTTAGGCAAAAGTGGGCAAGCCACTATAATATATTAATAAAAACTGATTCAAAAAGCTCAACTGGGAAAGAATCAGGAAGAAAACCCAGCATCATCACAATAATATATACAATAATTCGATAATATTCACTATCAACTGAGATTGATATCACATCATTCATATAATAAGGAGTATAAACTACCTCCCCTAACCCCCTTACTGTAACACATATTAAATTGAAGGGGCATCAAAATAACAAAATATCAAAATTTCAAAATGAGCTCAAATCGGTCCACTTTTCACTCCTCCATGACGTCCTCACCTTGAAACCCACTACACATCATAGTATCGATCGCTGGTCTATTTTCATACCACACCACATCTATATCATCCTGGTCTCAGGGATGCCTGAGAAGTAGCATAGTCGCAGCCCCATCATGGACACTTGTAGGTCCCATCACCGAGCCCCATCCTACACACTCCTCCTCTTGTCTACTGGAACCCACACATTCTGCAGACTTCAACTAAGAGGAGAATGGAGACTGCCCACCACTCCACTCAGCCGCCATATCATTCGGCCCTAGCTACGAAGGTGCCAATTGCAGACCCTGAAATTGAGGGCTATTTGAAAACCTAAGAAAATCCAATAATGCAAATCCCAATTTTCTCACTCTTTCTTCCAACTGATATCCGAGTGCCTGTGTAGTAACTTGAAGCACATTTTTCATGTCTGATGAGCTCCACTTGTCCACTGCCATTTCTAGTGCCTCAAAAGTCACTAAGACTTCATATTTTCAGAGCAACTGGGCATGCAAGAACAGTCCTCCCACTAATGCCATTCCACACCAAAGATCATAATATTTCATAGCCACATTAAGCTTGTTATCCACAATGAACACTAGCCGAATTACCTTGGTCACTAGAGACTAAAGGAGTAGTGGAGATTGCATGATGTCCATGGCATTGGAGAGGAAAATGGACACTAAATTCGAAGGATAAAAGAATTGTGTTGCAACAGCACCCAAATGTTCTTCCCCAATAACTTGTTTGATAGCCGCCTGACTATGGGAGAATGAATGATAAACATGGTATCAAGAGTAGAATCCACCACTGGAATCGGAAGCACAATTTCCTCAGAACTTGGCGGCATCCAAATGCGATAATTCTTTGGCATGATCCCCCTGTGTTTCTTGTGATAGGAATCGCACGAAATAGCAACGTCTAAATTCTTCGACATTCTCTAACCTCGCTGAGGAAATGTGAGACAATCCTAATATGTAAGCCACAAATGTATCCTTAATGACTATTAATACTGAAAAGATTTGGAAATCCCACTCTGTACTTGGTCATTCATTATTCTTTCACACTCGCACCTGGGAAGCCATGTGAATAGTGCTAATCGACTGAGCTAAATATTGTTAGCATTATGTACTTCCAATCACTCACAATAAATGACAGAATATTACGCTAATGTTGATGGTATTTGCACATACACAGAATCCTAAATCGCAAATTTGCATACCAAAAACCATCTTGTCTAAGTCCTTTTGATGATTAATGATGACAACAGTCCATGTCCACTTGAATTAATATTTTAAGCTCTCCATCGTCATCAATCAAAGATGATGGACTCAATGATGAAAGGTCTAAACCATCACATCCCAAATTAGATAAATATTTTGCAACCTGATTACCTTCCCTTAGCGTATGTGATATACAAACATCCTGAAATTCATCTAACATTCTCCAAATTTAAATTTAAATATATTTTAATTTCCAAGAATGTGCCTTTTTATGAATACAGATATTTGTAATGACAGATGAATCACCTTCTATGTGCAACGAACAAAAATTTCCCTGTTTAGCTAAAATTATCCCTGCAAGTAGAGCTTGGGCTTTGGCCAAATTATTAGTACCAATAGCCAAAGGGGAAGTGACAAGTGTAACTACTTTTCCTTTAATGTCTTGGATACATGCCCCCAACCCTGAGATTCTAGGGTTACCTCTCGAAGCGCCATCAAAATTGAGCTTCATAAACCCCTCATTTGGAGGTCTCCAATGCACATCTAATCTTGATACTGGTGAAGTTGAATTCTTATGACTCTACCACCCGTAGGGAATAACAAAATGGTTCCATTCTTGAAGCACTTTAGAATCCCATGCAGTTACAATAGGGTTGAATTTGCAGCTACTTATACTTGCATTTGTCACTTCTAAGATAGATCGTTCAATACCTTCCAAAAATTTGTCAATGTGAGATACCTCTTTTCTGAAAAGGTGCTTGTTTCTTTCCCACCAAATGGCCCAAATAGCTAATGCTAGAGCACATTTCCAAATATTTTCAAATAACGATTTTGGAAAAAGGACTGGCCATGAATGAAAGAGATTCCAAAGATTATCTTGCAATGGTGTACTATAGTTTAGCTTTTTTAATATGAAGGACCAACAGTGGGCTGCAAATGTGTAGTTCAAAATTAGATTATCCACAGTTTCTTCATATGCATTGCAAAAAAGACAATTAAAAGGAGGGGCAATGTTTAACCTATTTAATCTATCACTTGTTAGAATCCTATGTTTAATTGCAAGCCATGCAAAACAACCTTCCTTTGGAAGCACAACATCATTCCAACAAAAAGAGAAAGCTCTACATGGAATCTTATTAGAACCACTTTGCTGAAGTATTTTGTAGCCCTCTTTCATTGAGTAATTACCATCTTGAGTTGGAACCCAAAAGAGTTTATCTTCACATCCTGAGAAAAAAACTTGTAATGAAGAAAGTATTTGTTTGAAGTTGTATTTATCTTGGTTTGACAATGCTAGTTCATTTGGATCTTTCCAAAAGACCTTACCTGAGATATTACAAATAGCAGCCACATACTGGTTGAGATGCGTACCCCAAGAGGTCTCTGAGATATGTATAATGTCTTGGCAAGTTGTTCTTAAAGATAAGGGAGAATTCCCATTCCACGAATCTCTCCAGAAATTTACCATGCTACCATTATTCACTTCCCAAGAAATGTATTTGAGGACAATTTGTCATGAGGCCATCATAAAGTCCCAAATTACTGATCCTTTAGGAGGATCGAAAATAGATAAAACTCTAGATGGGTCATTATTATCTAAGTATTTCTGTTGCATAATCCTGCACCATATGGACTGAGGTTTAGAATACATATGCCATACTAGTTTTCCACCAAATGCTTCATTTCTCTTTGTTAGATCATGCACCCCTACACCACCAAATGGTGGAATGTGTGCCATGTCATGAAGGGATATAAGAGCAATTTTCTTGGCATCATTCATGTAACCTGACCAAAGGAATCCTCTAATCAGTTTTTGTATTTGCTGAAGAATCTTGGGAGGAGCTTTAAGGACTACAATGTAGTAATTTGGTATGACTGCAAGTACTAACTTGATGAGAAGAATTCTTCTTGCCAGTGACAGCCATCTAGCTTTCCAAGCCACTATTCTACTTTGGATGTGTTACACCACTGAAGACCAATAGCTTTTCTTATTTGATCCCATAAAAAAAGGGATTCCCAAATATATAGATGGTAAGAAATCCACTGAGAATCCTAGAATCCTGACTATTTTTTCAGAGATTACTTTATTGGTATTAAAGAGATATATTTTGGATTTTTGATCATTAATAGCCTGACCTAAAATTGTAGAATATAGTTGTAATATACTTTTAATATGGCGGGCCTCCTGAACTTGTGCCATACCAAATAACAAGGTGTCATCTGCAAATAGGGAATGAGTGACAGAAGTACTTGTACCATAAATATGTGCACCTTTCCACTTACCTAACTCATGATGAAGCTTAATATTTCTGCTAAATGCTTCAGCCATGATGATGAATAGAGCTGGTGATAATGGATCACCCTGTCTAATTCCTTGTGATGATGAAAAGAAGCCAGCTGGTTTTCCATTAACTAAGACTGAAAACCAAGCACCTGAGATACATGCTTTAATCCATTTACAAAAACCTTTTGAAAAGCCCATCTTGTTTAATACTTGGAGTAGAAACTTCCAACAAACTCTATCATAGGCTTTCATCATATCGAGTTTGATCACAAAATTTGATGTATGATTAGAGTCTATTGAGTGTAGAACCTCATGAGCCACTAACGCTCCTTCCATTGTTTCTCTGCCCACAACAAAACCTCCTTGTTCCAAGGAGATAATGGATGGAATAAGATGCTATAGTCTTAAGTAAATGGCCTTAGTAATGATCTTGTATGTCAAATTACATAATGAAATTGGCCTAAAATCTGCAAATGTTTTTGGAATCTTGACTTTTGGGATAATTGAGATATTAGTAGTATTAAAGTATTTGAGCATACTCTTATTTTTTCTTGATTCCTCCACTGCATACAACAAATCCCATCCAATAGTATCCCAGCAACTTTGATAAAATAGTGCAGAGAAGCCATCTGACCCTGGAGCTTTATCTGGAGGGAAGGAGAAGACCACCTTTCGAAGCTCTTGGATGGAGAAGGGGGCCATCAACATAGCATTATCTTGCTCACACACCATGCATGGAATGGCTGCTAGGATCTCATTGACTTGTGCCTCTGTGGGTGATGGAAAAGTAGCAGGAGCAAGTAAATTCTTAAAAAATTTAACCCCTTCTTCACGGATCTGCTGTGCATTGGTAATAAGGTTTCCAGAATGGGCATCTTCAATTTGAAAGATGGTTGTATTAGCTTTCGTTTGTTTGGCTAATGAGTGAAAATATTTTATGTTTCTATCTCCTTCATGCAGCCAAAGTTCTCTAGATTTCTGTCTCCAATAAATTTCTTCACGACTACACAACTCCTCCCATTCCTGTTGAAGGACTTTCTGCCTAGCATGCGTGTCTTCATTCATACCATTTTGGATGATGTGGTTATAAACTTCTTCTAGTTTCTTTTTAACTTCCTCTTTTTGTCTAAAAACATTTTTAAAGATCTGTTGATTCCAGATTCTGATTTGACTCTTAAAAAATTTCAATTTCATGACAAATGATGCATCTTGGTTCCTACAACATGCGGTGCATTAATCCACCATTGCTGGATATGCTGTATAAAAAGAGGATGGTGAAGCCACATTCTTTCAAATTTGAAAGAGGAATGGAATTGGATATCCTCTCCTTTATGAGCATTGGTAATATTTAGTGAAATTGGAAAGTGATCAGAACCTGGCTAAAGAAGAATGTTCGAGGAGATTTCCACATCTTTAAGTTTCCAGTCTTGTGCCAAAAGGAATCTATCCAGTCGAGCAGCAATGTGTGCAAAACCAGACCTCTTATTTGTCCAAGTAAAGGACCCATTAGTCAGGGGGATATCCATAAGATTATTATTGTCCACAAAGTAATTGAAATCCTGAATGGTTTTAGTAGGAGGAATAATACCCCCTATCTTCTCATCATAGGATAGAAGTGCATTAAAATCCCCACCAATAACAACATCTTGAGAATCCTGATCTTGGATGAATTGAGTAATCGAGTCCCAAACTCTTGCTTTATCCTGTGTAGGAGCAGGGCCATATACATTGATCAAAATAAAAGATGAATCAAACTCAGAAATTTTCAGCGTCTGCCAGTTAGATTCCTGATGAATGAGCATGCCTTTGATGTTTTGAGGATTCCATAGTACTGCAAGCCCACCAGAGGCACCCAAGCTCAAAATATACAAAGAATTCCATCTGGTCCATTTAGCAATGGTTTTTTCATAAGTGTCCTGTGATAGTTTGGTCTCCAGAAGCAGAACAATATCTACCTACATAGAATCAACAATTTGTTTGATCCTATGTCACTTGTTAGAGGCATTAATGCCTTTGACATTCCATGAATTGATCTTCATTGAGGACAAGGAGAACCTCTTATTCTCCTTGCCGATCTTTTGGACACTACAAATTGGGCATCCAAAGTAGTTTGAATGTCAGCTACTATTTCTGACTTGGTTTTGGTTTTACATTTAATTATTATTATGGAGAATGGAGAAATACTTTCAAAGAATAGTGGGGTAAGATACTTACCTCAAAATATAGCAGATTTGGAAAAACTCATTTTTTGAATCCTGTATTGAGTTTCTAGAAAATCTAAAGTATGATCCAAAACTGGAACGCAGAAACAAACAAAACCTAGAAATATTTTTCCGATCTGACACAATCTTATGAAAAAGGTTAACCTTGACCCACAAATCTCACCCCTGACCCAATAATGTCAACCCTGACCTGCACAACATCGACAGAAAATCTGTTTGCAGATCTTGAAAGAAAGCTGAAAAGGGTATCCAAATCTAGCCTCAAATCTTCTATTCTGTACCTATAAATTTTGAAAACAACACCTGCAAATATCTAAAAAGAGGGGTTTGGGGTGGCTATATAGGGTTTTTCCTTAGTCAAACCCCCATTTTGGTAGTCTCCACCTCCATGAATAGCCTAATATATAATGTATGTGTGTGTGTATTTCTCTTTTGGAAAGAGTCTTAAAATATGCAACATCAAGATCTAATCTTCTAGATTAACAATCTTAACATAACATAGAAATGAGAAAGCAATGCATAGATTTGAATATGATAAAGAAAGCATACCAAGCCCCCAAGGCTAAATTATTCCCATCAACTCATAATCTGTAATTTCTACCCCATGATAATTTCCTTTTTGAATGCTTGAATGTTGAGAATGGTAGATCTAAAGAGAAGGGCTCCTTCTTGTTTCAATGAAGATCCACCATAGCTTGTCCTCCAAAATGCTTGAATGAATATGATATGTCTTCCTAGCTTGTACCTCTATATCATCCTCTTTCTTGTTTTCATCATCATTTCATCATGTCATCTCCCGATTTTCTTTCATGATCAAATAAAGGCCAAAGAGAGTGTTTATATAGAGATCTTCGTATAGGCCTCCTAGGGCAATGCAAGGGACCCAAATTCAAATTTTACTTCAAATCATGGTCCAATTAAAATCACCAACCAAGGAGGGGATATATTATTTCAAATATTGGAGAAAACACTTTTGCATCCTAGCCTGGGGACCTATTTTAAGTTTTGGACCCCGATAAGCTCCAGATTTGAAAGCGGGGACCAACACCCGACAGGTGTCTATGTCGACCTTGCCCTTGACCTAAGTCAAGGTTGAGATTGACCTTGACCTAGGCCAAGGTCAACTTTTACCCTGACCTAGGTTAGGGTCGACCTCAACCCTGACCTAGGTTAGGGTCGACCTCGACCTCGACCTGAGGTTTTAGGCAGGTCACCAAAAAGTATCTGTGGGATTCCTAGGTCAGCCAAGGACCTAGGAAGGTGAGGGAACATTCCAAAATGCTAGAAAGAAGGCCTAGAGGCCTAAAGAGAGTAGTATGAGACCCAAGAGGAAAAATACATAGGTCCTACATAGAAAAAAGAACCATGGAGAGTGAAATCCAGGAGGACCCACAAGATCCTAATCCTAATTTCATGTAAACATGTAGAATCGAGCACAAATGCATCCTAAATGCAAATATAATATGAAAATACTTTAAATGAAGGTGCTAAACCTACCCAAATGGAAGTGCTTCCATTTTAAGATGATACATTTAGCCCCTACTTTAGCTTAGATATGACACTACGTGAATATGCAAGCTAAAGTAAGAAAACATCATAAAATATAAAAAGGATATAGCCAAGTCCTCAATGCAAAGATCCTACAAGAAATCATTAGTTTCCACAGCTTGCAACAAACAAGGTTAATTAAAATCTATAGAGAACCTAAGTCTTACTACGATGATCTTGAGAAGTATATAGAGCCCCTTATGCCCCCCCTGATTCAGCTTACTAATTCTTGAAAGGTGAATCAGGGTGATAAGGTAATTTCTATATACTAAATATGTAGTTTATTGAAAATTCTTTTCCTAAACTAGTTAGAAGGGTCCTAAAACTTCCTAAACTGATTCAAGAGGTTGGGTATCTGAATAACAATTCCAACGCCCTTGATGGCACTAAAAATAGAGTTATCAAACTCAAGTTATGATAAAAAGAGTAGATGTTTATCTAAATGCAAAGGGAAATCCAAATTTAACCTAAGTAATCTCAAATGAAACCCTAATAAAACCCTAATTTATAGCTTATAAATAAGAGGAAGAGATACTTACCTCCTCATTCTTATCATTTCTAGTGTTTTAAACAGGAGATAGGATGCCAAAGAGAGAGGAATTTTGAGTGAGCTGCATGGAGGTCATGAGAGAGCACCTGGCCAGCAGACAACCATTGCCCAAGGTAACTTTCCTATTTTTAATGCTTGTGATTGAAAATTTCATGTTTTTTCAAGGAAGGTCGACCTTGACCCAAAAAGTTTGACCCTAACCCAATTATGTTGACCTTGACCCACAAAGTTTGACCCTAACTAGGAAGGTTCAGTCCTTTTTGGGGTGCATGTCGACCCTAACCCACAAAGGTTGACCCTGACCCAAAAAGGTCGACCCTGACCCAAAAAGGTTGACCCTCACCCATAAAGGTTGACCTTGACCCAAAAAGGTCAACCTTGACCAATTCAAGTGGGTATAGTAGATGTTTGATGGAGAAATATTGATATGATACATGTCTGTGCTTACAGGATCTGGTTTGTCTTTGAGAGCATCCCTTCGAAGGGTTGCTACTGTCTGTCAAAGGGAGTGTCTTTGAGATACAACAAGATGAGACACAACTATTTAGAGATGTGGGATTGTACTGGGTAGCAGTCCTACCATAGATGAGGTTTCATCGGTCCATGATATCAGCCATGATAGAGAGATGGGATGAGGATACTTGTTCCTTCCATCTTCCCTCAGGAGAGATCATGATCATGCTAGAGGATGTGTACATGATCCTACGACTTCCGTTCTGAGGCAAGCCTATTAGACTGAGAGTACCACAGGGTCCTCCTGAGATTTTTGCAAATATGGAGTATTGTTTGGGACAAGTACCATAGATGAGGACCCGATCAGATCAGATCTCTCTATCAGCCATACTAGCATGTCTGACACCTTTGGTATGGAGAGTGATGCTATGTATACTTTCTTTGGTTTTAGTACCCAACACAAAGGGTACAATATTTCTAGCACCATTTACCCATCTCGTACATAGGATGGAGAGTGATAGGATCATCATCTCATGGGGCCGCATCATGTTGGCTCATCTTTATCATGAGTTGAGTCAGCTAGTGAGATACCAGCAGGAGAGTCTTATAGTGTGTACCTTGCTACAGGTTTGGATGTTTGAGCATTACACATGTACACAACCATAGGGTACTTTGGATGATAGATGCGAGCACACCAAGAGCCTTTGCGTATCCATTAGCAGATGTCTGGCAGTATGGAGATATCCTCTTTTGGAGGGTATGCTTTGTCTGTGTACCAGGTATAGATGTGATATGGAGACCTTATTGTCAGATGATAGTGTGGTCAGATACCTAACATTAGTTGAGACACTCATAGTAACACAAGTTGTTAGAAGGTCCTACCAATCATGTCATGATGTCATATTACTATGATAGGGTGATGAGGCAGTTTGGTTTGGTATAGGGGGTCCCTCAAACAGTACCTCGGTATGTATATCCGATGAGATATTATCAGAGACCCGGTGCCATACGCTAACCTACAGTGGCTGATATTGTAGATAGTGAGATAGAGGAGATTGAGGATGTAGAGGTAGACCCTGAGACAACCTATGTAGGTGTTAATAGAGATTATATCAGATATTGGAGTTTGCAGGGGACCCATCCTATCTTCCTCAATGACTACCCCACAGGTGATCTAGGTCCTTCAGAGAGGAACCACCGAAAAGATGACATACCAGTTGGAGAGGAGGAGGATCAGAGAGATGAGGAGGAACCTCCCTTTGAGGGAGATCCTATGGAGGAGAAGAGAGTAGAGGAGAGAGAAGAGGAAAGAGTAGAGGAGAGAGCAGAGGAGATGCCCCCAAGCTATAGTACAGGTATCGGTGATCAGGTAGTCTATATTTCACCCTTGAGATCATGACGACCTCCCCAAGCGCACATAGAGACACCACCACCTAGGCCTAGATAGAATGAGTGAGGAGAGGTTAGTCATTCCATGCCCCCACCATCTAGATCCTTTGGTGATACCCAGGTGGGAGATCCAGGTATGATACAGTTTTTTTTAGAATGTTTTGAATAGAAATTTGTCTATAAGAAATATTTAAAGAAGTTTTACATCTGGATTTTGCAGTGAGCATAGCGGAGTGGAGGAGTTTTGTATTTGAGGTACTAAAGGATACATGTATATCCTACCGAATTCCATCTAGCAAGAGAGAGTTCCTTATAGGACAAAGGGATCCCGAAAGGCATGTAGATATCTTCCTATGTGTACAGCGAGAAGTGAGGTTATGCAAAGAAAGAGAAGAGAAATTGATGGCCAATCTATAGAGAGCCCAAGAGTGTGTCCATGAGATGAGCATATTGAGGAGTCATACATGAACTACTGTTCTGAGATCCTCATCCTCACATCATAGATCTGAGAGAGCTGGGAGCCATCGACCCTCAGAACATAGAGATAGAGATTGATAGATATGGCACATGTGCCACATATGTACCAAACTCAGAAGAAGTTTATTTATGAGAAATTTTTTTATTTTGAACAATTAGTTCTATGGTTGATTACCTATGTTTTCATCAATGAACAAAACTTAATAAAAGAAAGAGGAAAGGAAAATATGTATGAATGCATTCTAATTTTCATAACTTATAAAATAATTATTCTATGAGGAACACATACATATATAAAGGGAGAATGATGAATTTAGGGAAAATATTGTTTGAGATGCATAATATTAATAGGTTCCTTAAGAGGATCACCATTCATATCAGCAATTTTATAAGCACTGGAATAAAATTCCTCAATTACCACAAAGGGTCCAAGCCAATTCAGACTAAATTTTCCTTTCTCACCAGGTAAAGCATTTACATTCCTTTGGTTTTCATACAAAACTAAATCACCTATCAAGAATGACTGTTCAATCACCTTGTGATTATATTGTTTCTAAAGTGATTTATGATAAGCCTTAATATGTTCTAAAGCATGTATATGTTGTTCATCTAATATTTCTAATTCTTGTAATTGTTTCTCTCAAAAAGTATCTTTGTCAATGATCCCATGAAATGAAACACACAAAGATGGTATTTCTAATTCCAAGGGCATAATAGCGTCAGTACCATAAACCAGATTATAAGGTGAAGTGCCTATGGCCGTACGAACACTAGTCCTATAAGCCCACAAAGCATAAGTAAGTTGTGCATGCCAATCTTTCACATGTTTGTTAACTAATTTCTTTAATATTTGTTCAATAACCTTATTCGATGCTTCCGCTTTGTTGGTTGTATATCTTGTTTTGGCAGTTTTCCCAGTTCCTGGTTCTTTTCTCTCTGATCTAGAGATTTTAAGTCACCTATTTCTCATTCCCTTTTGGTTTACCTGTGTCAAGTTTTCAACTTTTCAAGTATAAACCTAACTCAATTTGCAAAAAACCCTGAAAACCCTAAGCCTTTCAAGTGTTAAATATTGAAAATCAAACCCTAAGTCATCTAACTTCTATTTCGCTGTTGCTTTTTCAGTCCACTTAAGTCATGTGTTTTAATCTAATCGCCTTGTTGCGTTACTACAAACAAATATTCCAAAAGTCCTCCCGACTTGGCATTTTATTTTTGTCGCATGGTCTCATTCAAGTTCAGCATATTCCTTTGGTATTACGAGACTTTGTGATTTCTTCATGTCGTGTGGTCACGAGATAACTTTGTAATAAAGCATTATGCAGAGGGGACCCACTGATCAGTCGGGTAATCGCAAGAAATGCTCAACAGTTATGAAAATTTCTTTAGACTTCACGATTACCTTAGGTCGCGTTATCGCTAAGAGGATTCAAGTTAAAAATTAGGCAAAGCCTTCAGTCGCTTAGTCTTGAGATGGAACGGTGGTTAAGAGATTTTGACCGAGACTTCGCGACTGACCGTTTGTGGTTCAGAGTAAAGCATAGTCGGGTTGTCGCCAGGAAAAAATTGATGACTCAGTTTTCCATTGTGCAGTAAGTCAACAAATGATTTTGTGACATGTGTCATAAGGTGAATGGTTATTGAAAGGTTTATCACATGATCACCAAAAGGAGAAAATGGACTCAGCGACCACGAGACTAGGTTCTTTTCCTTTTGTCGCGATCTCTGAGAAAGATTTAAAGGTATGCAAGATCATTTGGCGATTAAGCAACGACCGTAGGATAAAGAGATCAAGAGATGGAACAGCGGTCATGAATTTTGAGAATAGAAGTGCCCGAAGGGAAAAGTCCTCCCGACTTGGCGATTAAGGTATGCTGCAAAATAGTCAGATCAGAAAAAGGGGCACATATAACTGTTATGATAAAATTTAACACTCAGATTTTAGATTCCGTGATAGGGAAACTAGGTGTTGTTGCATAGTCTTGAAATGAAATGAAAACACTCAGTGACTAGGAGATAACCATAAAGGGTTAAAGACAATGGTTAGTCGCAAGGTCTCAGAAAAAATAAAGAGTTAAGGATAACTATGTGCGACTGTGATTTCTGTAGGGTCGTGTGATCGCCGGATGGTAACTTGGGTTAGCTACAGGAAAGAAAGTATGTTGTCACCATGTCTCAAGATAAACCATGGATTAGTGATAGAGGCCCGCAAAAGAGATTATGTGCAGTCGCACAGTCGTTTGATCCCAAAATCTAAAAAATGGTGGCAGTTTTTTATGTGACAGCATGAATCATTCGGTAACCAATCACAGGCTTGTATTTTGATTGCTCTGCAAAAAGAGTAGCTGAGATGTAAGACAGTTAGCGAATCATAGTGTGACATGTCAGCTCTTTTGAATATTGTAAGGATTGTTCTGAGGATTCACTTTAAAAATTTGATTTCCTGTCAAGCTCATGGAACTACGGCTAGGTTTTTATTCAAGTTCATAGTATGTCAAATTTAAGATAGAACTGATGTTTTCTAATTATGAGCTACATACTCTGAATGATGGCTATAAGGAGTTGATGGTGCATTCATTTTCATTCATTGTGCTTTCAGTTTTCAGAGCCCAAGTTGTTAATTTTTCAGAGAGAAGAGATATTTTTCTCAGTTTGCAGTGTTTTAGAGTGATCAGAAGGTTCTAAGTTTCAGAAAATTATGCACAAGATGGTTAGCTAATCTCTGAGATAGATTTGTTTCAATATCATTAAGGAGTAAGAGATTCAAGGCATTGCAAGTATGAGCGGGGCTATTAGTGTTGCTTCGACAAGTGGAGGAAGTGAGGAAGAGCAAAAGGGAAAGGCGATTTTTTTTTATGAATTCCTCCCTCTCCTGCCTGGTTCAACACAGAATAAGAAGGCTAATGCTAATGTCTTCATTGATGAGTATAAAGAAATTCAAGATGCTGTGACTCCAGGGACAACAGGTTTTTCCCTCTTAAATTATTTTTATAAGAATTCTGATAAGCCCATCCCAGTCTCAAACCCTTGGACCTGTGGTTTAGCCCGGTTGCTTGTTCCTGATGTCTTCCTAGATGTAGACTTATTCTTAGACCTAGCCAATCACTATGATGCTTTCTCTAAAATCATCAGGAGGGATGATGGCACTGCCCTTTTAATTTTGAAGAGAAATTCATTCATGCAAGCCTTTGGCTTATTCAGCACCATGTCTACCAAAATTCACATGAAAAAGAAAAAATAGAGGTATACTAAAAAGCCTGGGATTGCTAGGGGCCAGTTGCAAAAACATATGTTAAAAGAAGTGCAAAAATATTTAGATCCTATGTCCGGGGACTACCCATATTATTACAAGGATCTACACTTTTACATCAAGTATGCTGCATATGCCCTGTGTAGAGTGTTGGGAATAGATGGTGATGCAGAAAAAATCAATGATGGGATTTTGATGATGGTGTTGGACCTACAAGAGGTCCAATCTAACACCAGTTATGATTATATTCAGCACATCATTGATGAAATGCATGAGGGTTTCATTGCAACCCAGAAAAGATTGAAGAACCCAAAGGAGAAGGAGCCCAAATTTTTGCATTACTCAGTTCTTATGCATCTCCTTTTGTATTTCAATTTTGTTATCATGG
>MU227649.1:10994788-11024265 GCA_018584345.1 Thuja plicata
TCATTAGGTTATCCCTCCTATAAAAAAAAGGAAGAAGGATGAAAATCCTTGTATCACTGGTTTTTGCTATATTTAAGACTATGGTTTGTATGGTTAAATCTTGCATCTGGTTATGCTTGGTCATTTGAAAAGTGATTTATAAGTTGGTTTAACAAAGATACATAGCAAATTAGTGTCCACATTGTAACATACTCTGTAAACAACAATCATAAAAACTAAAACCTGTCTGAGTATATGTGGAGCTCAAAAATGAAGAGGGACCTTATCCATTCCTTAGCAATTAGGATTTTCTTGTCTCTGAATCAATATTAGAAGGCATGGTGTTCAAGTAGTTATTTCAAGCATTGTGATTCATACAAGAAAAATCCCTAACATGCTTGACCATTAGATTGAGGGTAGTAGAGAGTAGAAAATCTATGTTGAATACGATATTTCTTCATGAATTTTGTGACTTGTTTATTCTTGAAAGAAGTACCATTATCTGAAACTAACGTTGAAGGAATATCGAATCGTGCTATAATATGATTAAGGATAAAATCACAGATAACATCCGTAGTAGTAGAATGAAGAGGGATAGCTTCTACCCACTTTGTAAAGTAATATGTGGCAGTAAGGATGTACATATGTCCTTGAGAAGAAGTCGGTGAGATTTTTCCAATAAGGTCAAACCCCAAATGCTAAAAGGCCACGGAGCAACCTGATTACGAAGCTCACGAGCAGGAGCATGAATTAAATTACCATGTTATTGACACTGAGGACACTTTTTGACAAATGTAAAAGCATCTTTCTCCATTATTTTCCAATAGTATCCCATTCTAAGGAGTTTATTAACCAAGGATTTCCCACCAAAATTTCCTCTATAAGAACCAGAATGAGCTTTTGCTAAAGCTACAGGTATTTTAGTTTTGTTAAGACATCTTAATAGTAAACCATTGTAAGAACATTTGTAAAGCGTCTCTCCTAAAATGATATAATGAGCTGCAATCTTTCTAATATGATTACGTGTGTTCCTTGTTGCTGATTCTGGAAAAGTATTATCTTTCAAAAAATGAAAGGCATGCGAATACTATTCATCTAAATTCAAGTTAAAACAATCAACAGTAACTTTATCAGAAATTGCAGGGAATTTAAGAGTGTGTATAGTAAATTGAAAGTCTTTGTCATTATCTTCAAGACAAACTAAAGAAGTTGCGCTTGCCATGGCATCTCATGTCGATTATCATTCCTAGGTAAAGTTTGAATTGTGTAAGAAGAGAATTGTGAAAGAATATCTAGAGTCAAATCTTGGTATTGCGTCATTTTATCATTCTTAGTTTGGTAACCTCCTTTGATTTGTTCCACAATTAATTGTGAATCCCCATAAATTTTCAATTTTTTAATATGAAGAGATGAAGCTACTCGTAAACTAGCTATAAGAGCTTCATACTCCACAATATTGTTAGTACAAGGAAAAGTTAGTTTATATGACATAGGGATCGGTTTCTTTGTAGGAGGGACCAAGATAATGCCCACCCCAAAACCTATCTTGCATCTAGAACCATCAAAATATAATTCCCAAATATCTTCTTGTTTGATTGCAAATATATTTTCATCTGGGAATTCTACTAAGGTAAGATTTGTATTAGCATGAGGACAAGGAGCTTTGGATAAATAATTAGTTAAAGCTTGTCCTTTAATTGAATTTTGAAGGATAAAATTGAGATCAAATTCTGTAAGCAACATCACCCACTTTTCCAAACAGCCAGAGAGATCTGTTATTGAGAAAAGGTGTTTTAGAGGATCTAATTTAACAATCACATTGACTTCAACATTCAACAATTAATGCCAGAGTTTTTGACAAGCATAAACTAAAGCCAAGAATTATCATTCTAGTTGAGTATATCGTGTTTCATAGTCCACCAAGGTCTGACTAATATAGTATACTGGTCTTTCCTTTCCATCATTATCATTTTGATCCAACAATGCACTCACAACATTAGAAGTAGCAGAAGTGTATAGGAGAAAGGGTTTATTGAATTGAGTAGGTTGTAAGATAGGAGGATTAGAAATATATTCCTTAAATTGCTCAAAGGATTTCTTACATTCCTGGTTCCAAGAAAAAGTGGTATCTTTTCTAAGTAATGAAGTAAAAGGAATAGTCCTATAGGCTAGGTTAGAAACAAAGTGATGAATAGATTGTATTTTACCTTGTAAACTGCATAATTGAGAAATATTCTTAGCAGGAGGCATGTTAACAATAGCATCAATCTTTTTAGTATAAACCTCTATGCCTCGCTTAGAGATTATAAATCCTAATAATTTCCCAGAATCAAATCCAAAAGCACATTTCTTAGGATTTAACCTCATGTTGTAACTCCTAATTCTTTCAAATATTTGTCTTAAAATGAACACATGATCTTCCCTTTGTATAGATTTTGCCAAAAAATCATCCACATAGTCTTCTAGGATCTTATGAATGTAATCATGAAAAATTAAAGTCATAGCACGCTGATAAGTGGCTCCCGCATTTCTTAATCCAAAAGGAATCATGACCCAATAGAATGTCCCCCAAGGTGTAATAAATGTGGTCTTAAGTTGATCCTCAATAGGAATAAAGATTTGATTATAACCCAAAAATCCATCCATAAAAGACAATAACACATGACCTGCTGTTGAATCCACAATCATGTCAATATTAGGTAGTGGGAAATCATATTTTAAGGATGTCTTATTTAAATCCCAAAAATCAGTGCACATTCTTATTTTATTTTCTCCCTTAGAAACAACCACAATATTGGAAATCCATTCAGAATAATCAATAGAACAGATGAATTTGACACCTAATAGTTTTTCAATTTCATCTTTAACTAGCAATGCGATGCCCGGATTCATCTTGTGATTATTTTGTTTCATAGGTTTAGCTTTAGGTTTAAGAATGATATTATGAGTAACAATCTTAGGGTCTATACCCAGGATACCTGAATATGTCCAAGAAAAGATATCCTTATATTCCAGTAAAAGAGAAACCAGTTGATCATGTTCATCTTGACTCAAACATTTTCCAATTTTGATTATTTTTTCAGTGTCATTCTTATCCACTTGAACCTCAATGGTCTTAGTTATTAATAAATTACTTTGTATGGGAGAATCCATTGGTAAAGGAGAGGTATCTTGATCATCATGTTCTCCGAAGTAGGCCTCACTATTTAGACAATAGAGATTTCTTCTTTTGTGATGAAATGTAGGTAGATCTTGATAAGCTCCTAAAAAATCAGCGAGGGCTTCATCCTCAGGAAAGATGTCCAAACTAGGCTTTTGATCCATGTCAAGGAGAAGCAGATTAACCAATTTCAAATGTCCACCACAAATATGATTAATATTAAGGGGAAAAGCTGATGGTTGTCTATAAGGATTGAATCCTAACCCATAAGTATAATCGCAGCCTTCATTATCCAAGGGTACTTGTATACTTTGTTCATATTTACCACAACCTTTTCCATTAAATCCTGATTTTCTGAGTAAATGATAACCAGAACCATATCTGTTGGCCATGTCAGATTGAGTTAAAGGAGAAGCATATGTCACAATGTCATAGAAATCTAGTTTTATTGCCTCAATTGTTTCATTGTGAGTAGCAACAAAAAAGTTACTTTTTAATTCCTTAGAAAGAGGAGATGGAATAAAAGCTTATTTTTCAAACTTAGTTTGTTCTTTCATAAATTCCAAATCTGAGACTTTATATTCTCCTAGGAAAGTAGGATTAAATTCTAATGTTCCCCAATCATCTTCCATTAGGGAAGAAGATGGAATTTCATCTTGCTTAACCTTAGGCAGTTGCTCCAATTTTTTAATTGGTTGTATAGGCTTGGGAACCTTAGCATATTTTTCATTCAAGCAAGGATTTTGTGCATCATCTACATGTAGTGTGTACATCAGATTTTTATAAATGAACCTAACCTTGCGATGAAGAGTAGAAGGAACTGCATGCATAGTATGTAACCAAGGTCTTCCTAATAAAAGGTTATAATTGAGTGGTCCAAGCATAACATGGATATGAGTGTAGAGAAGAACGGGACCAACTTTAATAGGTAGCATAATAATACCCAAAGTTTTCTTTGTAACATTATCAAATCCATGAATATGAATACTATCTGGTTGAATAGTTGTAAGATCAGCCTTAATTTCCCTAATCATATCCATGCTACAAACATTAAGCCTAGATCCATTATCAATTAATGGTCTGGGAATGATACTCTTATTAATAGAGACAACAACCATAAGAACATCATATTGATTCTACACCTCAATAGTAGGTAAATCATCATCTAAAAACACAATAGGAGGTACATAAGGCATAGTATGCATGCATTCCAGAAATGAATTAATGTTCTCTTGGTTAGGAGGTGTAGTGGACAAAGTAGATAAAGCTTTTTGCAATGCCTCATGATATGTAGGAGAAGTTTGAAGTAATTCCCATAAAGATATCTTAGCTGAAGAAGCACGTAACTGTTCCACTAAATCATATTCCTTAAAGGAGGAAGGTAACCTAGGTGCTTGAGGAAGAATAGGTTGGGCAGGAGCTAAAGTAGCTGGGATAGTAGGTTGGGGATTATTTTGTGTGTGATAAGTATGCGAAACATAATCCATGTTATCGAAGAAATCCAAAGGATCTCTAGGTTTACCATTAATAGTCATTTCAGGACACCCTTTTACTGTCATCAAAGGTTTTGGAAATACCATTTTAGGTGTCTCAATGTGGAAAATAGAGGAGTATGAAGGTAATCATGCATACACTCTATAATAAAGGTCAATTGGAGAGATTGTGGAGGAGGATGAAATAGGAATGGGATCCATGGTGATCTTATTTGAACCATTTGCATTCTCACTTCCATGTACCTCATTAAGGGGTCTATCATTTTGTACAACAAATTCCTCATCAAAATATTCCAAACAAAATCATACATGTTGAACTTACAAGCATGAAAAATGTAAATGTTTTTGTATTTTTAAATTAATTTTGTGTATTTTTATTTTTAAAATATAAATGCAAGAAAAAGAAATCTACTTCTATGTTCATGCAAGATGTAAAATGAAAATGTAAATCTAATACCAAGGAAAAAGAAAGTGTTGTCTATCGCGGGTTCACCAAAATGTAAGATCTAAATTTGGATGAAGAAGAAGGATCTCTTAAGTAAGATTTGCATAATGAGAATTGCATAAAGAAAAAGACCCTAAATCCAATTTCAATCTTTTACATTTAATTATTATGATAGAGAATAGAGAAATACTTGCAAATAATAGTGGGGTAAGATACTTATGTCATAATATAGAAGATTTGGAAAAACTCCTTTTTTGAAGCTTGTATTGAGTTTCTAGAAAATCTAAAGTATGATCCAGAACTGAAACACAGAGACAAACAAAACCCAGAAATATTTTTCCAATCTAACACTGTCTTATGAAAAAGGTTGACCTTGACCCACAAATGTCACCCTTGACCCAATAATGTCAACCCTGACCTGCACAATGTCGACAAAAAATCTGTTTGCGGATCCTAAAAGAAAGCCAAAAAGGGTATCCAAATCTGGCCTTAGATATGTTGTTATGTACCTGTAACTTCTTAAAATAGCACCTACAAATATATGAAAAGAGGGGTCTGGGGTGGCTATATAGGGTTTTGCCTTAGTCAAACCCCCATTTTGGTGGTCTCCACCTCCACGAATAGCCAAATATATAATGTATGTGTGTGTGTATTTCTCTTTTGGAAAGAGTCTTAAAATATGCAACATCAGGATCTAATCTTCTAGATTAACAATCTTAACATAACATAGAAATGAGAAAGAAATGCATAGATTTGAATATGATAAAGAAATAATACCAAGCCCCCAAGGCTAAATTATTCCCATCAACTCACAATCCATAATTGCTACTCCATGATAATGTCCTTTTTGAATGCTTGAATGTTGAGAATGGTAGATCTAAAGAGAAGGGAATCTTCTTGTTTCAATGAAGATCCACCATAGCTTGTCCTCCAAAATTCTTGAATTAATATGATATGTCTTCCTATCTTGTATCTCTATATCATCCTCTTTCTTGTTTGCATCATCATTTCATCATGTCATCTCCTGATTTTCTTTCATGATCAAATGAAGGCCAAAGAGAGTGTTTATATAGAGATCTTTGTATAGGCCTCCTAGGGCAACACAAGGGACCCAAATTCAAATTTTACTTTGAATCATAGTCCAATTACAATCACCAACCAAGGAGGGGATATATTATTTCAAATATCAAAGAAAACACTTTTGCATCCGAGCCCAGGGACCTATTTTAAGTTTCGGACCCCGATAAGCTCCAGATTTGAAAGCGGGGACCAACACCTGACAAGGGTCTATGTAAACCTCACCCTTGACCTAGGTCAAGGTAGAGCTCAACCCTAACCTAGGTCAAGGTTGACCTCAACCCTAAATTAGGTCAGGATCAACCTCAACCCTGACCTGAGGTTTCAGACAGGTCACCAAAAATTATCTGTGGGATTCCCAGGTCAGCCGGGGACCTAGGAAGGTGAGGGAACATTCCAGAATGCTAGAAAGAAGGCCTAGAGGCCTAGAGAGAATAGGATGAGACTTAAGAGGATCAATACATAGGTACTACCTAGAAAAAAGAGCCATGGAGAGGGAAATTTAGGAGAACCCATAAGATCCTAACCCTAATTTCACCTAAACATATAGAATAGAGCACAAATGCATCCTAAATGCAAATCTAATATGCAAACAGTTTAAATGAAGGTGCTAAACCTACCATAATGGAAGTGCTTCCATTTTAAGATGATACAGACCTATTATGACATGATACATGACACTAAACCCTTAGTACATCCTAATACATTTTAAGACACCTAGGGCCCCTTAAGACACCTAGGACCCCTTAGAAGGATCTTTTAAGACAAGATTTCTTAACAAACCCTCTGTTATGACATAAAACCCCATAAGTCATAGTAGGACCTATACAACTTAATAGAACCTATCATGACATAAGACCCTTAATAGGACCTATTATGACATGATACCTGACCCTAAACCATAAACCTTAAACCCTAAACCTTTAGCACATCCTAATACCTTTTAAGACACCTAGGAACCCTTAGTAAGATATTTTGACATAACATTTATTAAGAACCCCTCTATTGTGACATAAAACCTCTTAAGACATGGTAGGACCTATATGACTTAATAGAAACTATCATGACATAAGACCATTAACTGGTAATAAATCCCTTCAAGACCCCTTACTAGGGCCTATTATGCCTATTATACACCAAATTTGCACCCTATTAAACTCGTAAGCCTAATGATCCAGTATTACATGGGAATCACTTCCAAGTTGTAGGACCTTTGCTAACTAAAGTGAAATTTTTGGATTCTAGGTCGGCTCCTCTTCGTTAATCACCTTCTCTCTTTAAACTTGAAAGGTAAACTTGGGAGGAAAAGGGATAGAAGGAGAACTGAAAGACAATAAAGAAACATTAACCTACAAGGTGATACATAAAAAATACATGAATCATGATACAAAGACTAAGCATTAGCATGAAATATCTAAATTAGGACAAGTAAAACTTCTTAGATAGGCTTGCAAAAAGTGTTTCATAGAGAGGCCTAAGATGAAACTATTCAAGGAAAGATAAGATTTCATAAAAATAGCTTCAAGAAAATAGACACAGAATATGACCTGAAAACAAACATCCACTCTAGAAAATAGGCACAGGAATGAGACAAGATAACAAGGAATGAACAAAATTCATAAGATTACCCTTATCAATAATCCACAATAACACACAAAGATGCATAAAAGAAAGAAGACTTAGAATAAACCACAAACTTCTTCAATACCCAGTCAATATATTATGCTTCAGAAAGAATCCCAAAACACATGAAAACCTAAGGGCAGGAAAGATGCCACAAAAAATCTTGCATAAGCCTTGGAAAAATGAGAATTACAGACACATGAAAAGCTTGAGGATAGAGAAAATGTCATAGGAAAATATTACATATTCTGAACCTATCTTCAAAAGATCAAAAAGAACAACTTATATACAAACTCCCCCAGCACACTGGCTTGGGAGTCAATCCATCCAATCAGATTAGGGCAGGATTATGGTTATAATAGATATCTATTAAATAATTTTGAAACATAAAAATAGTCAAGTATGTCCATTAATGCATTTGGAAAATATCTCAGAAGATCATATATAGTCATGAAGATATTTCCCATCACCATAAATTCAATTGGGAAGACCTTCTAATCCATATACCCTGTCTACAAATTGGAACAGATCACCACTGCCATGAAACCCTGAGAAACAATTTGAATATTTGAAAATCTATTTATAACAATCATAGGTGGTGCAGAATGTCATATCAACAGCTCAGGTTTGAAACTTTAATAACTTTAAAATAGAATTGTTGATCTCCTTTTAGTTACTAGTGAGCTTAGGATCAGATCTTCCATGTGACACACAAGCATGATACCTTCAATATTAACTATCTTCATCTTTACCTTTGAGTCATAGCGCCCATCATCCGATCTTTACAAACTTTTTTTGTCTTTATCTTACCTTCGACGCTAACCTCAACTCTGAATGGGACACGTGTCAACATGGCACATTGCCTCAATAGTTAAAAACCTTCATCTTTCTCTTTAAGCCTTCATGCCTATTGTCAGATCTTTCTTAACTTATGACATCTTTACTGCTATGAAACCCAAGACCCATGATGTTGACAGTGCTAGATGTCACCTTGGCACAATGCCTCAAACATTAGATCTTGATCACCTTTACCCTAAGGTAAAGCACCATCCACATGATCAAATAGAACTTTCTTAATATTTACCTTTACCTTATCTTTAAGCCTAGTGCCACCATGGAAAAATGGCATGATGGTGCAATGCCTCGATGGTTATTTGTCATGCATCTTCACTTCAAGCCTTTATGCTGACCATTCGATGAAGAGAAACTTGCTCAGATATTTAAATAGTCACTGACGGGCCCAGGTTATGAAAACCTTCCATGCATCAACATGGTGCAATGGATCAAAGACTAACTATCTATCATCATGTCTTTAAGGCATATTGTAGACCATTCGATTAAAACAAACTAGACTGCAGATTAACGCTTTACCCACCTTGGCAATCGTAGGCCCCATTTGATTAGAAATGACACATGTCATGCAGGCGCAATGCCTTGATCACTAACTATCTATCATATTTTCCATCGAGGTAAAGCGTTGACTGTATGATCAAAAGGAACTTGATCATAGCTTAATTAGCCAAAGACCTTACAGAAAGGTGACTTGATTGCCATGTGTCACAATGGTGCAATGCCTTTCAAAGAATCTTTCGTTTGATCTGGTGATAAAGGCTTTGCGATGACTGTCTCATTGATTCCTCCCTGTAAGATGACATGAAACTCCACTAAGAACTTGGCTCTCTGTGGACATGTGTCAACATAGTGTGATGCCTCAATGAATCTTGAAGATTGATCTCAGCGATTAAGGCATCGCGACAACTATTGGATCTGATTCTTTTGTCTAAACCAGCCTTAACTCTTCTTTAACCCCAAGTACTAGATTCCTTTTTATCTCCAAGTCATTGAATCTTTGCTTTAACTCAAAGTTTATCTATATATCAAGTAACAACCGTCCAATCAAAAATACATCCACGGTCCACACTAAGTTGTTGAATGAATAAGAATATTCCCTCTTGATTGGGAGATTAAGAGATATACATAAGAGAATAAACTGCATATGGAAAAAGAGACACTTAAGTGGCATGGAAATGTAACAAAAAAATAGAACAACCACCAAAGAACTAGGGTTTAAGGGTTTTTCATAGGGTATTTTGTATGAAGGGTTCAAACTAGGCCTAAAAACACATAAAGAGCAAAACAAAGACTAGGAATCAGGACAGAAACCATACAAGCTAGGCTCTACCCTTGTGGGATCATCATTTACTCCACTTGTAGCCAAAATTGGACATGATGGGAAATTTGGGTAACATTTTTGGCGATTTATGTTGGATGTCAGCCTGCTAGACATATAAAACCAGTGGCCTTATGGCATTCCATTGGGCAAGGTGTTAGAATAACTGAGAGGGGGGGGTGAATCACTGGCCTCAAAAATTAATCCAATAATCCAACCTGAACTTATATAAAAAATATAATACCTTCAGTTATCATTCAATCCTACAAGATGTATGCCTTAAGTAATCTTATCAAATTTATACTGCTCAGTGAATATACTATTTATCCCTTTCTAGCCTTTACCAAATAGAAACAATTAAACTTAGTGTTTATCAACCAATCCTGTTTTAGTAATGTGTAAAGAAAAACATCAAAGAAATGAACCATATACACATTTGACACATGGATTTTTAATGTGGAAACCCTATTAAGGGAAAACCCACTTAGGACTGGTAACCCAAAATTTTCACTCTTCTGAAGTGAGCTCGGTGAAGAGCCAACCCTGTTAAAGGTTACAAACATACTGTTAAGTGCGACCTTGTTAGAGGATTCAAAACTAATAGTTTATCTTTTGACCTCGCATTCACCATGCTGTCAACAAGAAAACCTTTTGATACTCTTGAGTATCTCAATACAATAAGGATGGTTAAATCCCACTCGGTTAAGAGATTTTCTGAATCAGTGGTTATACTAAAACAATAAATGACCTATTTAATAATACAAATTTAACTTGTAGATTTTGAGATCTATTGTTAGTCCATAATACCTCTCTGATCAATGTTCTCTTCAATTCTTTTTCTTGCCTTCTTTTTCTTTTCTTCTCAGTGAAGGCTCTATCTTTTGTTGCTCAGTGTCTGCAGAATTCTTGGCTCCATTCTTCAGCCTGTATGATCTGCATGAAGACTTCTATCTTCACCAGAATTATATTCAACATTCCTCTCTTTCATAATGAATTACTTGTCTCTTTATATAGACACGATTTCACTATTTCAATCTTCTTGTCTTTCTTGTTCTTGACGTAGATTGCTTCTTGATCTGCAAATCCCACCATGCATTTCTTTAATCTTTAAAGATTTGCTTTAGTTTTATCCCATAGGTTTCTCCTTGACAAATATGAATAAAACTTTCTTTTAAATCTTCTTCCTATCCTTTGTTCAATTGGTCGATGAAAATAAAGCAATCAATCAGTTAACTCTAAATATAGCTCCTACCAGCTAAGTAGTTTTTTCATTTTCTAACTCCAATTGATTTCGGTCATCAAATTTTAGTTTCATCAGTAACACTTTGTTGGGTACTACTGATCTTGGGTAACATTGTTCATTGGTGTTTTCTATCTATCTAGCAACACCGTGAACTACTCGGGGTTTAATTTCTCGGGTAGCCCTGTCACTTGGTGTATACCTTTACCAACAACAAAAAATTTGTCTCTTTAGATCTTCAAGTGTTGAGACAATATGTGTATGAGAAATCATAACATATTAGGTTGACATCAATGACAATACAATACATTAACTGATTTAATGTC
The DNA here is from genome assembly GCA_018584345.1 of Thuja plicata. Lineage (NCBI taxonomy): Eukaryota > Viridiplantae > Streptophyta > Pinopsida > Cupressales > Cupressaceae > Thuja > Thuja plicata. Next base: position 11,006,302 of record MU227649.1, read on the forward strand.
TTGCATTTACTTTCTACAGCTCAGTGATCATCAACTTATCATCTTCAAACATTCAATCAGTTATAGTTCATCAATCTCTCCCTTTGGTATTGATGTCAACATACTATCAAATCAATATGAAATATGCCATAACATACCAAAATTATTGTTCTATAACCAATTAAAATATCTGACTCTCGGTAAGCTCTTCTTGCTTATATTTGATTCTTGCAGAGTATTTTTCTTTTCTTCATTCCCTTCAATGGATAGGTGTAGCAATTCTGTCTTATGCTTTTGTCTCTCCCTTTGTTATAGAATATCTTCTCCTTTTTCTGGATAGATATGTAGTGTCTCATATTCTCTCCCTTGGATGAATGGTTGTTTCTTTGAATCATTCTCTCCCTTTGTAGAATAATCTTCTTTTGTTTTATCTCCATTCGACTGTTCCTCTCCCTGATGGATATTTCTCTTCTCTCCCTTTGGATGATCATGATGGATATTTTTTATGGAATATCTCTCTCCCTTTGACAACAATGCCAAACAAAAATATATCATTGAATTCTTTTGTTCATCAGCAATACATCTTTGTAATAGCCAACAATATCTCTAGTGTTTGGTGTAGATGAGTACCTTCATGTACTATTATGACATTGAAGTCCATTGTCAGCTTGCATCAACATGTTTGATCTTATGATAATGTGTAGGCTAATGTAGCCTCCTAGTCAACTTAGTGACTAGTAGACAAGGGTCGAACCCCTAGTCTTTTCCTCAGGTACTCAAATGTATCTTTTGGCAATGAATTTGTGAATATGTCTGCTAATTGTTCTTTGGATTGTACATATTCATGTATCACCTCTTTCTCTTGTATTTGTTCCCTCAAGTAATGATACTTAATAGCTATGTGCTTTGTCTTAGCATGCATTACAAGGTTCTTTGAGATGTTTATAGCACTTGTATTATCACAATAGATAATTACTGGTTCAAGAATTTCTTCATTCATACCTTTCAACAATTGCTTGATCCATGCAATGTTAGAGAAATTTGCAGCAACAACCACATATTTTGCTTCTGTAGTTGATTGAGATATGCATCCTTGATTTTTACTTATCCATGTGACAAGTTTGTTACCCATACATAATGCTCCTCCTGTTGTGCTCTTTCTATCATCTATATTTCCATCCCAATCAACATCGCTATAAACTTGTAGCTCAAATTTGCCTTCTTTATTATACCACAAACCATAGTCTTTGGTATTCTTTGGATATCTCAGAATTCTTTTAACAACAGTCATGTGTGATTCCTTGGGATTAGCATAGAATCTTGCAACTATACCAATTGCATGTGCTATATCTAGTCTAGTGTATACAACATATATTAGTTTTCCAATCATAGACCTGTATAAGGTCTGATTTACCTCAATTTTCCTGTCTTATTTTTTCAATTTGCATCTAGTTTCCATAGATGTTCCAACTGGTTTGGAATCCTCCATTTTGAATATGTTCAGAACTTCTTTGATGTATTTGGATTGTGTGATGTAGATGCCTGCATCCTGTTGTAGAATCTGTAGACCAAGAAAAAATTTGATCTTTCCAAACATTGACATCTCAAATTCTTTTCTCATTTCATCAAGAAATGATTTGCATAGCATATCATTACCTCCAAATATGATATCATCAACAAATATCCCAACAATCAAAACTTTATCATCAGTATCTCCTTTCAAATATAGATTATTGTTATCACTTGTTCTAACAAATCCAGTACTAATGAGATAAGAGTGAAGTCTTTCATACCATGCTCTCAGTGCTTGTTTCAATCCATACAAGGCTTTGTGTAGTCTACAAACCATGTTCCTCTTGTTAGGATCAAAAAACCCTTTAGGTTGTTCATTGTATACCTCCTCTTCTAGTATTCCATTTAGAAATGCAGGTTTAACATCCATTTGGTATACTTTGAATCCTTTGAAAGCAACATAAGCAAGTAGAATTCTTACTCCTAGTTTAGCAATGGGTGCAAAGGTTTCTCCATAGTCAATACCTTCTTCTTGTGCATACCCTTTGCATACAAATATTTCTTTGTTCCTTGTGACTTCTCCATTCTCATTTAGTTTGTTTCTCAATATCCATTTGGTACCAATGACATTTTTGTCACTCTGTCTAGGTACTAATGTCCATGTCTTGTTCTTCTTAATATGTTCAATCTCTTCATTCATAGAACTAACCCATTTTGATTCTAAAGTGCAGTATTAATAGATTTAGGCTCAAAATCACAAATCAAACATCTAGTGTAAAGTGAATAACTTCTTGTTCTCATTCCAGTTGTATTGTCTCCAATAATTTGGTCCTGCAGATGGTGTCTTCTAACATAATTAGCAAGTACAAGTTTAGATCTCTATTCATCATTCTGATCATCATTTTGATCCTCATATTTCTCTTCATTGCTTGGTTCAGCATTGTGAGTATTTTCATGATTCTCGGTGTGTGCAGCTTGATGCTTGGTTGCATTGTTCTGTCACTCAGTAGCGTTACACTGTTTCTCAGGAAGAGTGTCAGGTTCTTCAATGTAGACAAATTTGTTGTAATCTTCTGGTTCCTTTCTTCTTTCCTCATCATTTTTCTCATCAAGTTCATCCACTTTGACATTTGCACTTTCAATTATTTTGTTATAAGATTTGTTAAGACATATAAAAGCTTTGCTTTTGGTAGAATATACTAGAAATATTCCTTCATCTCTTTTAGAGTCAAGTTTCCCATTTCTATCATCTTTCAATATATAACACTGACTTCCAAAAATTCTAAAGCAACTCACATTTGGTGTGTATCCATACCATAGATCATAAGGTGTCTTATTGGTGTCTTTCTTCAATTGAGCCCGATTTAGTGTTAAGACATCATTACTTACAACTTCTCTCCAGAATGTTTGTGTGATGCCTTTTTTAATCATCAATTTTTTGGCATATTCAACCATTGATCTATTCCTTCTTTCAGCAAGCTCATTTTGCTATGGTGTTCTCGGTGTAGAAACCTATCTTTTAATTCCATGCTCACTACAAAAGTTAGTGAATTCATCATAAATAAATTCTCCTCCTCTATCTGATCTTAGGCATTTTAGTTCTTTTCCACTTTTATTTTCAACTATAGCTTTATACCATTTGAACATCTTAAATGCTTCAAACTTCTCTTTTAAGAACATGATAGCCATCATCCTAGAATAGTCATCAACAAATAGAATGAAGTATTGATCACCATAATATCTCTTTGTTCTCATTGGTCCACATAAGTTAGTATGGACTAATTCTAGAATAGCATTAGATGTGTAGGTTTTGCTTTTGAAACTAGACTTTGTCATTTTCCCTTTTTGACAATTCTTGCACATGACATGGTCGAGTTTTGACATACTCGATAAGCCTCTTAATTTTCTTTTCTTTCTTATTCTAACCATGTTTTCAAAATTCACATGACATAACCTTTTATGACACAACCAAATGTCTTCATTTATAGCCAATAAACAAGTGGTCTCAATATTATCAAGATAGAATAGGTTACCTTTTGTTTGTTCGCCAGTACCGATCAACCTTCTTGTTGCATCAAAGATATTTGCCTTTTTGTTCTCAATTGCAACTCGGTGTCTTGTGTTATTTAGCTGTGACACACTCAATATATTATAGTTAAGTCCTTTCACCCAATATGCATTTTCACATCTGATCAGATTATTCAACATGATTGTTCCTTTTCCTTCAACTAGACAAGGTGAGTCATTACCCATCCTAATTGACCCACCATTATAATATTCAAAAGTTTCAAACTTTTCCTTATCTCCAATAATGTGGTGAGTACAACCACTATCAATAATCTAGACATCATTTTTGCTAACTTTATATATGAGTACAGTTTCAACATACCTTTCTTCTTTGTCTAAATCATCCTTCATAGAAAAAAATACTACCTTAATATCTTCATTAGACTCGGTGTCAGTATTTTTAGATTTTTTTCTCAACCAGGTAACAAGCCTTCTTGCCTTTTTCTTTGTAGTCTCAGTTATCTCTTCTGTCAAAGTGTCATTTTCTTCTATAGTCTCAGTCATCACTTCTGTCAAAATTCTTTTCATAAGACCTGGCATTGTTTCTTTCATCCTTTCTTTTGTTAGCACATCTAGCAGCAAAGTGTCCAATTTATTTTCAATTAAAAAATACCAATGGTAATTTACCTTTGTATCTTCCTTTACCTCTTTGCAATATTATAGCAATTAGTGCTTCAATTTCATCAAGTTCTTGTTCATCACTATCACTTTCACTATCATTTCTCATAGTGTGTTTGTTACTAGATTTGGTTTTTTTCAGAAAAGATTTGAATGTAGACTCAATAGCTGGTAAGACACTGTTGTCATAGTTGTTCATCTCAAATGAAATAAGTCTACCAATCAAACTATCAAGAGTAATATTATTATTTTCTACTGCTCTCATTTCTTGAATTGGAGATACCCTAATAGCATAAACAGGTAGTAAGGTTCTCAAAATTTTACTTACCATTATTTATTCCTTAAGTAATCCTCCTACTCCATGGATAGCATTAACAAATTCTTTGATTCTGTTACTGTACTAAGTGATTTTCTCTCCTTCTTTCATTCTAAGGTCATCAAACTTTCCTCTTAGGCTTTCAACTTTAGCTCTTAGTACATTTGTATCTCCTCCATGTACTAGCTTGAGTTTGTCCCACATTTTTTTTGTAGTTGTGCATGATTTGACATCTTCAAATCCAGCATTGGATAGTGAAGAAGAAATTTCTACCATCATAGAATTGTGTTCATGTTTCTCTCTCAATTAACCAACAGTCGGATGTCAAGTAGGTGCAACAAATTCAGTGTCCAAGTACTGTGTAACATCATTTCCAATACCTGATAGATGGAGTCTTATCCTACTTTTCCATGATGCAAAGTTGTCTTTGTTCAACTTAGGAACATCCCTTTGACGCATCTTGTGATCTTTATCTTGAGTCTTTATACTCTCTTCCAAGTACCAAAGCTCTGATACCAATTGTTAGAATAACTAAAAGTGGGGTTAATCAATGGCCTCAAAAATTAATCCAATAATCCAACCTGAACTTATATCACAAATATAATACCTTTAGTTATTATTCAGTCCTAAAAGATGTATGCCTTAAGTAATCTTATCAAATTTATACTGCTCAGTGAATATACTGTTTATCCTTTTTTAGCCTTTATCGAATAACAACAATTAAACTTAGTTTTTACCGACCAATCCTTTTTTAGTAATGTGTGAATAAAAACATCAAAGAAATGAACCATATACACATTTGACACATGGATTTTTAACGTGGAAATCCTGTTAAGGGAAAAACCACTTGGGACCGGTAACCCAAATTTTTCACTCTTCTAAAGTGAGCTCGGTGAAGAGCCAACCCTATTAAAGGTTACAAACACACTGTTAAGTACGACCTTGTTATAGGATTAAAAAATAATAGTTTATCTTTTGACCTCACATTCACTATTTTGTTAACAAGAAAACCTTTTGATACTCTTGAGTATCTCAATATAATAAGGATGGTTAAATCCCACTCGGTTAAGAGATTTTCTAAATCAATGGTTAAACTAAAACAATAAATGATTTGTTCAATAATATAACTTTAACTTGCAGATTTTCAGATCTATTTTTAGTCCATAATACCTCTTTGATCAATGTTCTCTTCAATTCCTTTTCTCCCCTTCTTTGTTCTTTTCTGCTCGGTGAAGGCTCTAGCTTCCATTGCTTGGTGTCTGCAGAATTCTTGGCTCTATTCTTCAGCCTATATGATCAGATTTGCACGAAGACTTCTATCTTCACCAAAATTATACTCATAATTCCTCTCTTTCATAATGAATTACTTGTCTCTTTATATAGATATTATTCACCATTTCAATCTTCTTGTCTTTCTTGTTCTTGATGTAGATTTCTTCTTGATCTGCAAATCCCGCCATGCATTGCTTTAATCTTTAAATATTTTCTCTAGTTTTATCTTGTAGATTTCTCCTTGACAACTGTGAATAAAGATAGCTTTTAAATCTTCTTCTTATCCTTATTTCAACTAGTCAATGAAAATAAAACTCTAAATATAGCTCTTTTCGGCTAAGTAGTTTTTTTTTTTTTTCTAACTCCAGTTGATTTTGGTCACCAACTCTTAGTTTTCTTGGTAACACTTGCTCAGGTACTACTGATCTCAGGTAACAATGTTTGTCAGTGTTGTCTGTCCATCAGGCAACACTGTGAACTACTCAGGGTTCACTATTCTTGAGTAACCCTGTCACTCGGTGTATACCTTTACCGACAACAAAAACTTTCTCTTTAGATATTCAAGTGTTGAGACAAATTATGTATGAGAAATCATAACAGATTAGGTTGACATCAATGAAAATACCATACATTAACTGATTATCAACATTTACTTTTTGCAGCTCGGTGATCATCAAATTATCATCTTCAAACATTCAATCAGTTATAGTTTATCACAATGAGTCTGCATTAAGCACAAAAAGAGACTTCTAGGAAGTAGGAGGACTGAAACAAGGAGGAGGAAACAACAAACTGAAACAAGAAAAGGGCTATATATAAGCAGAAACAAACTAATTGTGCACAAGAACTTTGAGGAAAGCAGGAAAACTAAAACTCAAAAGAAAAATAGAAAGCAACATAACTTAATCACAAGGTAGGACAAACCTCAAAACAAGGCTTAAGATGAAATCCATTGACTAAAATGGGTAAGGTTTCTCCTTCAAGAGCTAAGAGCTGAAAATAATTATGCTCCTTGCATTCTGTGATCACAATGGGCCTCCCCAAAATGAAACAAAATTTGTATGCCTTCCAGGCCTAGATCTGAATTTGCCCCACTTGAGGACTATATCCCCAATATTGAAGTTCCTCTATCTGTCTCTCTTGTCAAATATTTTCCTGGTTTGCATTTTCAAAAAATTCATATTCTACATAGCCTTGTCCCTATTGTCTTCCAACTCCATGAGCTGAGCATAGCATAGCCTACCTAAAAAGGGTGTCCTTCTTTAAAGAGGGCAAGCTGAGTAGCAAGGTTCAGAGATGGTAATTCAGTTGATATGGAAAATCTAGCTTCCATACCATAGAATAGAATATAGGGAGAGTTCCCAATGATCTTTTTTGGAATGAGCTTATCTAACCATAGGGCAGAATTTAGTTTGGAATGCCAATCTCTTTGATTCTCTTGCAAAGTCTTTTAATTATCCTAATCAAATTCTTATTAGTAGACTTTGCTAAACCATTACCTTGGGGGTAATAATTGTAACTAGTGTTGAGGTAAATACCATGCCCACTTGCCCATTCAATGACTTTCAAACCTATGAAGTGCATTGTCAGATATTATTGAATAAGGAATGCCAAACCTATGTATGATATCGTCATAAAAGTTCAAGACAACATTCTCATTAGCTTCCTTTAATGAAATGGACTCAATCCACTAGGTGAAATAATCATTTGTAGTGATTATCCATTTGTGGCCTACACTAGATGGGGGTTAATTAGGCCATGAAGTCAATGCCCCATTTCACAAAAGGTTGGTCTGTCCTGATTAGCTAGAGGGGTAGAGATGAAAGCCTCTCTTTTCCTTCAAAAATAGCACATTTCATGCATATCCTTACATGATCATGACTGCCCTTAAAGATGGATGGCCAATAATATCCAGCCCTCATGATCTTGAAAGAAGTAATCCTCGGAGAAAAATGACCTCCAGAAGGTCCATCATGGAATTCATGTAAGACATCTTCTACTTGCTCTGAATCAATGCATCTAAGGAGAATACCATTGTGATACTTTTTAAAAAGGACCTCATCAATCAGAACAAAAGGAATATATTGCAATCTATAGTACCTTCTCTTTGTTGAATATACATTTACAGGGCACTCACCTTTCTTAAAAAAATGGACCATGCTTGGAAACTGACCTGTTGCCTTGTCATTATCCTTTTTTGAATGAACAACTAAGGATGAATTCACTTGTTCTTGATCTTTTAGGGTTTCATCTTCTGTCAATTTTTCACAAAGACCCCTTCCTCTGACCATCTTGGTAACCTGAATGTCTATATCATACTCCATAACTCTGGTTATCCAACTAGCTCTTTTTTCATTCAAGTCCTTACTAAGTAGGAACTCTTTGACACTTGGATGAGTGACCTTTAAATGTACCTTAATGTGGGTTAATAAATGCATGAATTTTTTAAGTCTCTTCATAACAACAAGCACATGCTTTTCTAGAAAAGATTATCTTTTTTCATACTCTTCCAAGCCTTTGCTAAAGAAAGCAATCGGCTGCTCCAATCCCTCAGAGTTTTTTTGAGTCAACATTGCAAAGATAGCATCAAAGCCTCCATAGGCATACAGAATGAAGTATATGCTTAAATATGGATTTAGCAAGGCATGATCCTTTGTTAGAGCCTCTTTAATGGCTTGAAAACTACATTTTCCCTCTTTACTCAGACAAAAAACTACATTCTTCTTTAACATGGATGTGAAAGGCTTCAAAGGATCTGCAATATTAGGTAAGAAATGCCTGACAAAATTAATCCTAGCAATGAAGGATTGAAGACTCTTCTTGTGAGGTGGTAAGTGGAGGTCCAGAATGGCTTCAATTCTCTTAGGGTCTACTATGATACCTTGCTTGGATACAATATATCCCAATAGCTTGCCTTCATGTACTGCAAATACACACTTCTTGGGATTGAGGGAGATCCCAAACTCCATGTATATTTCAAATATTTTTCTCAAGTATTTGATATGATTTGTTGCATGCTTAGAATAGATAGTGATGTCATCAAGGTATACTAGCACAAACTTGTACATGAGGCTCTTGAAATCCATATCTATATCCTTTTGAAAAGTGACACCTACATTTGACAAACCAAAAGGCATCTTTTGATAGGCCATAGTTCCCCATTTGATTGTAAATGCAGTCTTGAATTGATCCTCCTTATTGACTAGGATTTGATTATACCCTGAGTATCCATCTAGCAATGAAACATGTTCAGATCCATAGACACACTATAGAATCTACTCCATGGATGGTAATGGGTGGTGATCTTTCAAGGATGCCCTATTCATGTCCCTAAAGTCACCACATAACCTTAGTTCCCCATTCTTTTTTCTAACAAGAACAAGATTGGATACCCAAATAGTATGTTTAATGGGATATATGATACGACTCTCTATTAGTTTAAGAACTTCCTTATGCATGAGTGGTTCTAGTTTAAGGCCTTAATACCTTTAAGGATTTAATACCTCTTTTTCTATCCCAATCTAGTCCATTCACCAAACTCTCATATTCAACAGTATTGCTTGTGCAAGAAAAACTGAATCTAAAAGTTGTATAATATTTCTCACATTTTGGAGAGACTAGCATTGCACCACCACCAAATCCATGTATGCTTCTAGCACCATCAAAGAATAATTCCCAAACATCATTGTTTTTTTCTTCTAATGATTCACTAATTTCTTTAAAGAGATTTGGCATTGTGAGACCATCCTCTTGTATCATGTAATTCCCCAAACTAGCATCCCAAATAAAATTATCCTAAGCCTCTGAGGCCCTTTCTGATTCCCACTTATTTAGATAGATATCCAAAATGTTCTTTATCTGAGTATTTGTCTCTTTAATGATTGGAAAATCATTACTATAAAGTGCAGGACAACTTGCATTAAATGCATTAGACACATAAGGTTCTACATGATGTGCTTCTAATAATTAAGATTTGATAGTGAATTTGGTTCCATATCTAGTATGGAAAATAATATGAGACTAGTAAGAAGAAAGGTATCCCCCTATCTTAGTTGTGAACTCTCTTGACAGACATAAGGAAAAAAGAGAAGGGATATCTATGATGTAAATGTCAAGGAGGATAGAGAAATTAGGGCTTGCATGAAGGACAAAACTTCTATCCTTGGCCATACCTATTGTGTTCACTGATGAACCATCAAGTTGTGTTACCTTCTTTTGGAATGGTTCATACTTGAGTCCTAATTAGTTAGCTACCTTTTTTTGCATGACTGTACTTGTAGCCCCACTATCTACCATACAATAATTTACTAGAAAATATCCAATAATTAATGATACATAAAAGGGAGGTGGTTTTAAGTTCCTACCTTGAATGGCATTGTGAGACCATCCTTTGGTGTTACTGCTTGGAATTTTCTTTTCTTGATCAATGTTGACCAACACTGGATTAGCTACATCATTTGTGGGTTGTTGAGGGATTGCCTCTTCACCCATAGCCTTCCTCAAGATTTCAGGTTGCCCTAGAATGGCTAAGGAGTCCCAGGTGGTCATAGTCACATTCATTTTCTTCATATTTTCAACAATATTGAATGGTGCTGCTGTATGGACCTTTTTATGTTCTTTCACCATTATGGGCTCAACATATTAGGGAGATTAACACTCCTTGACTGAAATGATAGGAGCTCTTTTCAGAATGTCAATAATGGGTGTATGTGATGAATCTGAAGATGTAGTAGCCTTTCTCTTTTCCTCTATTTTCTCCATGTCTTTGGATCTTCTCTTGGACCAAGTATTGGCTACAATTGAAGATTCATCATTCATACCATTAAAGTCTTCACCTTGCCAATTAGAGAACACAATCTCATTGGATTGTGTATCTTGCTGGGGTACTGACCCACTAGAAGATGTCTCTGACTGAGTGTTGGACACATTTTGTGCCATGAGTACTTGATTCGCCAATCTACTCAAGCATGTAGCTTGATTATGTGGTTGATTGCAAGGAAAACACCATTCATTTTATGATGCAAGATTTTTTTTGTCTTGGAACCATATCTATGAATGGATTTGTAGAGTTGAGAGGCAATGGGTTGTAAGGTTGAAATGGATTTTGATTGAAATTTTGCCTTTGACTTTGATAATTTCCTTGATATGGTGGTCTACTTTGCTGATAAGATTGTCCTTGAGCTTAATACTGCTGGTTAGGACCTTGATTTTGTTGTTGAAGAGGTGACCTACCCCCTTGATTCTATTGTTTTATATTTATCAACTCATTACTAATATTATGCAAAAATTTATGTGTTTCTAGTTTATTACTTTGCAATAAATTGTTCATTTCTTGTTGACTACTCATTTCTTGCAGTTCTTGGAAAAAGACTACTTTTTCTTCCTCAATACTTGAATTATCTTGAGGTGCTATGATAGTAAGTATAGGGGTGAATGGAGGAATATTTAGAGGCATATTGGGCCAAATATTAGGGAAAAGAGGTATGGGTGGCCTTGGGCCTATCTTACCATCTTGAATTAGATAAATTTTTGATTTAAAAACTATATCAAAATCTCGGGGCAAGGATGTACCACCCAAAGACTGAATCATGTTAGATATATCACTATTTAAAATTTTCAAAAAATATAGAAAATTATGATCTGCTGAAGGCCTTATGGAAATATGAATCTTATTCCATGTCTTAAGAAATCTGTTGTTTGAAATTTGTCATCTTCTCTTGAGGGGCTCTTTTTATAGTAGTCAGTTTCTCTACTAGGGACAAATGATCTGACTTGTCTTCAAAGTATATGTTGAGGGAGTCTCCAAGTTTGTTCCATGAATCAATGGAGCCAACTGCTAAAGTCCTAAACCATTCTAGGGATTTACCCTTAAAAGAGGTTTCCAACAACTTGGTAGCCACATTTTCCCCAGTTATATGATGGACATTAGAAATTGTAGCCACATCTCTTATGTGTTCACAAGATATTGTATGGCTTTCACCTATGAAATCAGGCAAAATTTTTAGTGCTGCTAGAGGTACATCATGATGTTGAGAAAAGTTGAGTGGGATGCCTTGATTTAAGGGTACAAATGAAAATTGTCTTGCCATTGTAGAGACTATGATTTGCTGAATAGAAACTATGTGGGCTGTATTTAAACCAGGGAGTGAAGTTGAATCCTCTAGTAACTCTTTTCTTAAATACCTTCCTCTCCTTCTGAATGAAAAAGCAAGGGTCTCTCCTCTAAAATAGGGGGGTAGACTGTACTCTCCTTGTAGGGGATGTTCTTTGAGATGATCTCCATTTCCTTCTTGTTGAAGGCAACGGAAAAAACTCAAAAGGCTTTGAACTCCTTGTTTCTATCCTTCTCATAAAATTCAATGGGACTAGATCTTCTTGTTCTTAACACCAATGGAGTCACCAAATATGCCTTAAAGAGAACTACTCTAATTCAATACTATGTAATCAACATATAAGAGATAACATAGCTTTGCAAGATAAACTTCTTTTTGTGGTCCCACCGGGCATGCCAAAATTGTTATACACCAAATTTTCACCGTATTAAAATGGTAAGCCTAATGATCTGGTATAACATGGGAATCACTTCCAGGTTGTGGGACCTTTGCTAACTGAAGTAAAACCTCTTGATTCTATGCCAGTTCCTCTTGGATAATCACCTATTTTTGATCTTGAAACTTGAAAACTAAACTTGGGAGGAAAAGGGATAGACATGAAAAGGAAAAGACATGAATTGTGATACAAAGACTCATTATTAGCATGAAATATCTGAATTAGAACAAGTACAACTTCCTAAATAGGCTTGTGAAAAGTGTTTCATAGAGAGGCCTAAGATGAAACTATTCAAGGAAAGAAAATATTTCACAAAAATAGCTTCAAGAAAATAGACACAGACTATGACCTGCAAACAAACATCCACTACAGAAAATAGGTGCAGGAATCAAACAAGATAACAAGGAATGAAAAAAATTCACAAGATTAACCTTATCAATCATCCACAATAGCACACAAAGATGCAAAAAAGAAAGAAGACTTAGAATAACCCACAAACTTCCTCAATACTCAGTCAATATATTATGCTTTAGAAAGAATCCCAAAACACATGAAAAACCTGAGGCCAGGAAAGATGCCATAGAAATTCTTGCATAAGCCTTAGAAAAATGAGAATTATAGACACGTGAAAATCTTGAGGATAGAGAAAATGTCACAAAAAACTCTTACACATTTTGAACCTATCTACAAAATATTAAAAAAAAAACTTATATACAAGCTCCCTCAGCACACGGGCTTGGGAGTCAATCCATCTGATTAGATTAGGGTAGAATTAGGGTTACAATTGATATCCACTAAATAATTTAGAAACCCTAAAAATAGTCAAGTCTCTCCATTAATGCACTTGGAAAATATCTCAGAAGATCAGATATAGTCATGAAGATATCTCCCATCACCATAAATTCAACTGGGAAGTCGACCTAATCTATCTACCCTGTCTGCAAATTGGAACACGTTGCCACGACCATGAAATCCTGAGAAATGATTTGAATATTTGAAAATCTATTTATAATAGTCACAGGTGGCACAACATGTCATATCAACGGCTCAGGTTTGAAACTTTAATAACTTTAAAACAAAACTGTTGATCTCCTTTTAGTTACCTATGAGCTCAGGATCATATCTGCCATGTGGCACACGGGTGTGATGCCTTGAACATTAACTATCTTCATCTTTACCTTTGAGTCATAGTGCCCACCAACTAATCTTTAAAACCCTTTTTTTCTTTATCTTACCTTCGGCGCTGACCTCAACTCTGACAGTGACATGTGTCAATATGGCGTATTGGCTCAATGGTTAAAAACCTTCATCTTTCTCTTTAAGCCTTCATGCATTTCATTAGATATTTCTTAACTTACGATGTCTTTACTACTATGAAATGTTGGACCCATGATGTCAGCAATGCCACATGTCACCTTGGTGCAATGCCTCAAATGTTATATCTCAATCACCTTTACCCTAAGGAAAAGAGGCATCCAGATGATCAAATAGAACTTGCTTGATCTTTACCTTTACCATAGATTTAAGCCCGACCCTATCATGGACACGTGGCACAATGGTGCAATGCCTTGATTGATATCTGGAGTGCATCTTCACTTCAAGCCTTTACAATGACCATTTGATGAAGAGAAACTTTCTCAGATGTTTAAATAGCTATTGACAGGCCTAGGTTTTGACAACCTGCCATGCGTCAACATGATGCAATGGATAAAAGACTAACTGTCTATCATCTTGGATTTAAGGCATAGCGCAGACCATTCGATTAAAACAAACTAGACTATAAATTAACTCTTTACTAGCCTCAACAACCACAAGCCCCACTTGATTTGAAAGGACATGTGTCATGAAGGTGCAATGCTTTGATCACTAACTATCTATCATCTTGGACATCGAGGGAAAACATTGACCGCATAATCAAAAGGAACTTGATCACAGCTTAACTAGCCAGAGAACTTGCAAAAAGGTGACCCCACTACCACATGACACAATGACACAATTCCTTGAAGAATCTTCAGTTTGATTTAGTGATAAAGGCTTTGCGACGAACGTCCAATTGTTTCCGCCCTGCAAGATGAAATCATACTCCACTAAGATCCTCACCTGCCATGGACACATGTCAACACAGTGTGATGCATTAATGAATCTTGAATATTGATCTCAGCGATTAAGGAATTACAACAACTATTGGATCTGATTCTTTTGTCTGACCTAGCCTTAACTCATCTTTAACCTTGGGTACTGAATTCCTTTGCATCTCCAAGTCACTAAATCTTTTCTTTAACTTTGAGTTTATCCAGAGATCAAGTGACAACCACCTAATCAAAAATGCATCCATGGTCCACTCTAAGTCATTGAATGAATAAGAATATTCCCTCTTGATTGTGAGATTAATAGATATACATAAGAGAATAAAATACACATGGAAAAAGGGACACTTAAGTGGCATGGAAAAGTAATGACAAAATAGAACAACCACCAAAGAACTAGGGTTTAAGGGTTTTGCATAGGGTTTTTTGCATGAAGGGTTCAAACCAGGCCTAAAAATAGGTAGAGAGAAAAATAAAGACTAGGAATCAGGACATAAACGATACAAGTTGGTCTCTACCCTTGTGGGAGCCTCATTTACTCCACTTGTAGCCAAAATTGGACATAATGGGAAATTTGGGTAACAATGACATATATACATGTACGTCTAGTTAGATATTTAGATGTTTAATGTTAGAATAACTGGGAGGGGGGGTGAATAAGTTAGAATCAATTATCTCCCAATTATTCTACTGTCTCAAATTCCTCCAGATGTATATAAAAAAAAATTTAAACATATAATTTAACTCAGTTAAAATGTATTATGTAATCTCAAACTTTAATCAATAGTGTTTACTGAGTATCAGTAAATTAATACTATGATTACCGACCTAGGTTAATAAAGTAAAGTGTAAAGTAAAATAACAATCAACAACAATCATGCATGTTGACACAAATTTTTAACATGGAAACCTTGCTAAGGGAAACACCACCTGGGATCGGTAACCCAAAATATTTTCACTCTTCTGAAGTGAGCTCGGTGAATATCCAACGTTGTTAAAGGTTACAATGCACACTGTTAAATGTGACCTTGTTAGAGGATTTAAAACTAACAGTTCTCTCTTGACCATGCATTCATTATGGGGAAAATAGGAAAACACTCAACATTCATTAGAATGTCATAATAAAGACTTTGACTATCCTACCTGGTTAAGAGATTTATCTGTAACAATGGGTAAACTGATACAATAATGATCTAATTCAAATACAACTTTGTTTTGTATATTTTTAGATCTATGCTAAGTACATAATACCTCTAATCAATTTGTTCACTTCAATTCTTCTCATACTTCATACTTGTTCTTCTCGGTAATGCTCTTTCCTTTGTTTGCTCGGTGATGTTTGCAGAAAGTGCTCAGTTCTTTCTTTAACTAGTTTAATCAGTCATGCATAAAATTCACATGTGTGCTTCAGGTGTCTACATGATTCAAAATGAATCTCTTGTCCCTTATATAGACATGATAGCTCATTTAATTTCCATTCCTCATATTTTTCCATTTAATCTCCATCGTTGATTTTCCCACTTGATTCATCCTCGGCAGTTGTGTTAAAAACATGTTTCAATCTTTGTCGTCTGAACTTGATTGAATTTTCATAACCGTATGATCAAATAAAAAAATTTATCTTTTGTTTTGAAATCATGAATTTCTAGATCAAAATTCTAGTCGGCCTTGGTTTGAATTAATTTTCTCCGTCAATACCTTGTTGTGTCAGCAATCCCTTTCTCGGTTATCACTGTGCTCAATATACACTGTGTTTTACTCGGTGTTCCTTGTCTCTCAGTGTATACATAAATCTTCATTTACCAACCACATAAACTTTTTTTGTTCCAAATCTTCAATCCATAACAAGTTTTTTCCACCATAATAATACTCAAATAAATTGATATCAATGAAAATAAATTAACTGATAATGTTTATCATCACATCTGCAAATTGGTTGATTATCAATAAGTGACTTCAAACATACAATCAGTAGTAGTTCATCAATCTCTCCCTTTGGAATTAATGAAAACACAATATGAAATATGCAATATAAAAATGCCATACAAAAAATACCAAACTTCTGTTCTACAAATGCAACAATTATGTAGCTCTCCCCACCTTGAATATATAAAACATATGTCAGCATAAAAACTCACCATGAAAACTCTCCTTGTAGTTTTGAATTTTTAGCTCTTCAATCTCTCTGTAGATTGATATGTCTCTCCATTTCTCTTTTCTCCCTTCATTGGATAGATATTTCATTGAATCTCTCTCCCTTTTAGGTATTTCATGAATCTCTCTCCCTTTGACAACAATGCCAAAAATAAATATACATTTCTGTAGTAGCCAAATAAAATATATCTAATTTTTGGTGTTGTAGGTACCTTTTAGTGTACTTATATGTTTGTGTTATTCCTATTCAGCTTTTCATCAACATGATTGATATTCTGATTTTATGTAGGTTGATGCAACCTCCTAATCAGTTTAGTTACCAATAGACAAGGGACAAACCCCTAGTCTACCTCTCAAGTACTCAAATGCATCCTTCAGTAAGGGTTTGATGAATATGTCTGCAAGTTGTTCTTTTGATTTTACATATTCCAGTATTACGTGTTTGTCTTGTACTTGTTCCCTCAAGTAGTGGTATTTAATAGATATGTGCTTTGTCTTTGCATGCATCACACGATTCTTTGAAATATTGATATCACTTGTATTATCATAGTAAGTTATCACTAGGTCAGTGATATCTTTATTCATTCCTTTCAACAATTTTTTTATCCATGCTATGTTCAAAAAATTTGCAGCAGTAGAAATATACTCTACTTCTGCAGTTGACTGAGATATGCATCATTAATTCTTGCTTATCCAAGTAACTAATCTTTCTTCAATAAAGAATAGTCCACCAATAGTTCTCTTTCGATCATCAATGTTCTCAGCCCAATCAACATCAGTATAAACTTTCAGTTCCAAACTTTCCTTCTCTTTTGTACCAAAGTCCATAATCCTCAGTATTCTTCAAATATCTAAAAATTCTTTTTACAAAAGTCATATGTGATTCTATGGGATTAGTAGAAAATCTTGCAACTATTCAAACTGTGTGTGCTATGTCAGGTCTTGTGTATACAACATACATCAATTTACCAATCATAGATCTTTACAAAGTTTTATTTACCTCTGGTATCTTGTCTTCTTTTTTCAGTTTGCATATTGTCACCATAGGTGTTATGACTGGTGTTGATTCTTCCATTCTCAATTTCTTTAGTACTTCCTTATTGTATTTTTATTGAGTAATGTAGATACCTATAGTCTGTTGTAAAATTTGCAATCCAAGAAAAAAATTGATCTCACAAAACATTGACATTCAAATTCTTTCCTCATTTCATCAGCAAATGAAGTGCATAGGTTATCATTACCTCCAAATATAATGTCATCAACAAATATTTCAGCAGTAAGGGCCCGTTTGTTTGTTGGAAGATGGCCGGAATTTGAAAATGGGAAGATGTATTTTTGTACGGCCAAATTCCCATTTTGGTCCAAAATGAGAATTTGGCAAATTCCACCTTTTTTGTGGAATTTGCCAAA
>MU227649.1:11035995-11048420 GCA_018584345.1 Thuja plicata
ATGTGATTCCCTGGGGTTAGCAGAAAATCTAGCAACAATTCCTACTGCATGTGCAATATCTGGTCTAGTGTGTACAACATACATGAGTTTTCCTATCATTGATTTGTATAGAGTCTGATTTACCTCTATTGTCTTGTCTTCTTTTGTTAATTTGCATCCAGTAGCCATCGTTGTTCCAACAGGTTTGGAATCTTCCATCTTGAATATTTTTAGGACTTCTTTGATGTATTTGGACGGTGTAATGAAAATACCTTCATTTTGTTGAATGATCAGTAGACCAAGAAAGAACTTGATCTCTCCAAACATAGACATCTCAAATTCTTTGCTCATCTCATCAGCAAGTGATTTGCATAGCATATCATTGCCTCCAAATATGACATCATCAACAAATATTTCAGCAATCAAAGTGTTAGCATTAGTATCTTCTTTTAAATAAAGATTGTTGTTTTTACTAGTCCTCATGAATCCAATACTTATTAGATAAGAATGAAGTCATTCATACCAAGCTCTAGGAACTTGTTTCAATCTATACAAGGCTTTGTGAAGTCTACATACCATGTTCCTCTTGTTTGGATCCACAAATCCTTCTGGTTGTTCAATGTATACCTCTTCTTCAAGTATTCCATTTAGGAATGCTGACTTGACATCCATTTGATATACTTTGAATCCTTTGTATGCAGCATAATCAAGTAGAATTCTTACTCCTTCTAGCCTAGCAATGGGTGTAAAGGTTTCTCCATAGTCTATACCTTCCTCTTGTGCATACCCCTTGCATACTAGTCTTGCTTTGTTCCTTGTGACTTCTCCATTCTCGTCCAGTTTGTTCCTAAATATCCATTTTGTACCGATGACATTCTTGTCATCTAGTCTTGGCACAAGTGAACATGTCTTTTTCTTTTCAATCTATTCAATCTCATCATTCATAGCACTTATCCATTCTTCATTATCTAGTGCAACATTGATAGACTTTGGTTCAAAGTCACAAATTAAGCAATTTGAGTTTAAAGACTTACTTCTTGTTCTTGTACCAACTTTCTTATCTCCTATGATCTAGTTCTCTAGATGGTTCCTTCTTACATATTTTGCAAGTACAAGTACAACTATTTTCATATCAGCTTGATCTTCATTACCTTGCAAATTATTTTTATCATTATCTTGACCGTTGGTAACATCATTCTAGTCGTCGGTTACAACATTTTGTTGTTATGGATTTAAGCACTATTGTTGGGGTAGAGTTATGGGTTCTTCACAGTATACAAACTTGTTGTAGTCCTCTGGTTCTTTTGTGCTTTCCAGCTCATTCTTTTCTACAAATTCATTAATCTTCACATTTGCACTTTCAACTATTTTGTTAGAAGCCTTGAGTAGACATTTAAAAGCTTTGCTTTTGGTAAAATATCCAAGAAAATAACCTTAATCACTTTTGGCGCCGAGCTTTCGATTTCTATTGTCCTTTAAGACATAACATTGACTGCCAAATATTTTGAAGTAACTTACATTGGGTGTTTTACCATACCATAGCTCCTAAGGAGTCTTCTTTGAGTCCTTTCTCAATTGTACTCTATTAAGTGTATAGACAGAAGTGATAAAAACTCCCCTCCAGAAGATGAGGGTGATGTCCTTCTCTATCATCAGTGTTCTTGCATAGTCAACTATTGATCTGTTCCTTCTTTCAACAATCTCATTTTGATGTGGTGTTCTTGGTGCAGAAACCTATCTTTTGATACCATGCTCATTACAGAAATTAGTGAATTCATCTAATGTAAATTCTCCTCCTCTATCTGATCTCAAACAATTCAGATCCTTACCACTTTGTTTTTCTACCACAGCCTTATACCATTTAAACATCTTGAATGCTTTAGATTTTTCTTTAGAAACACGACTCTCATCATTCTAGAATAATCATCAACAAAGAGAATAAAATATCTATCTCCATAATAGCTCTTTGTCCTCATAGGTCCACATAAATTAGCATGGACTAATTCTAGAATATCATCAGATGTATGGGTTTTTCTTTTGAAACTAGACTTTGCCATTTTACCTTTTTGACAATTCTTACACATGATGTTGTATGGATTTGTCATCGTCGGTAAGCCTCTTACACTTCTTTTCCTACTTATTTTCATCATGTTGTCAAAATTCACATGACACAACCTTTTGTGCCACAACCATATGTCTTCATTTCTAGCCATCAAGCAAGTGGGGTTAGTATCATTTAGATAGAATAAGTTACCTTTGGTCTGTTCACTGGTACCAATCAGTATTCTTGGATCATTGAATATCTTTGCCTTGTTGTTCTCAAATCCTACTCTGTGACCTGAATTATTCAGTTGAAAAACACTCAATAGATTATAATTCAATCCTTTTACCCAATAAGCATTTTCACATTTAATCAGGTTATTCAGCATTACTGTTCCTTTACCTTCAATTTGACAAGGTGAATCATTTCCCATTCTTACTGTACCACCTTTATAGTATTCAAAAGTATTAAAATTTTCTTTGTCACCAGTCATATGGTGAGTGCAGCCACTATCTATAATCTAGATATCATTCTTACTAATCTTAGATACGAGTGTAGTTTCTTCATACCTTTCATCTTCATCTGAATCATCCTTCACAGCTACAAATACTATCTCGATATCATTATCTGGTTTGGTGTCAGTATCTTCATCTTTGCAAGTAGCTAGATAGCTAGCCTTCTTTCCTTTATCCTTGTAATCTCAGGTATCATTTCTTTCTGATTGTCGATAACCTCTATAATCTTTGTTATCACCTCTGTCAAATTTCTTCTCAAAATATCTGTTATCACTTTTGTCATCTTTTATTTTGTTAGGACATCTTGCAGCAAAGTGTCCAATCTCTTTACAATTAAAACATACAAGTGACAACTTGCCTTTATATTTACCTTTGCCTCTTAGCATTCTTCTTGCCATGAGTTCTTCAATTTCATCTAGATCTTCTTCTTCACTTCTGCTTTCATTGTCTCTTCTAGATGAGTGTCTCTGACTAGATTTCTTATTCTCATAGAAGACTTGAATGCAGACTCTAAACTAGGTAAGACACTATTATCAAAGTTATTCATCTCAAATGAAATCAGTCTACCAATCAGGCTATCAAGAGTGACTGTATTATTTTCTACTTCTCTCATTTCTTGAATAGCAGAGACTCTAATAGCATATATGGGCAATAGGGTTCTTAAGATTTTACTTACCACTATCTCCTCTTCAAGTGTACCTCCAATGCCTTGTATAGCATTGACTAGTTTTATTCTTGTGTTGTACTGAGTGATGTTTTCACCTTCTTTCATTCTGAGATCATCAAACTTTCCTCTAAGGCTTTCTACCTTAGCTCTCAGAACATTTGCATCACCTCCATGTACAAGCTTCAACTTGTCCCACATTGTCTTTGCATTTTTGCAATCTTTGACATCCTCAAATTCAACATCAGAAAGTAAGGCTGAAAGCTCTATAACCATGCAGTTATGTTCATGTTTTACTCTTAATTGATCTACTGTCAATGGTCCTGTAGGCAACACATATGCAGTATCTAAGTATTGAGTAATATCATTACCAATACCTAATAAGTAAAGCTTTATTCTTCTTTTCCATGAAGCAAAGTTGTCATTTTTCAACTCGGGCACATCTCGTCTGTTCATCTTGTGATCTTTACTTAGGTTTTGAAACCTTCCTTCCAAGCACACAAGCTCTAATACCAATTGTTAGTAATATCTGAGAGCGGGGGGGGGGCTGAATTAGTGGTCTCAATTATTTTCCTTTTAAAATTTAATCCACCAATTAGTATACCTCAGATTATTAAGTTCATACAAGATGTATGCCTTTGAAATACTTGAAACAAATGACTGTCTGTCAATTTACCTTGTCTGTCCCTATTCTCCTTGATTACCGATAAGTAGTAAAACTTATTTACTGATACCCAGTAAATATGTAGAGTATACCAATCAACCCATAAATGCATATGTGAAATGCAAAACAATAAAGTAATAAACCATACACACATAACACAAGGATTTTAATGTGGAAACCCTATTAAGGGAAAAACCACTAGGACCGGTACCCCAAATTTTTACTCTTCTAAAGTAAGCTCTGTTAGGAGCCAACCTTGTTAAAGGTTACAAACACACTGTTAAGTGTGACCTTGTTAGAGGATTTTTATACATATATTGTCACTAAGTATCTGGCATCTACGCTACCATCCTTGAATCACCCTCTAGACTGTCAATAGGCTTTATGCTAATCTTACTACCATCCTTGAATCAGCCTTCTTCTTAGACAGTCAATAGGCTTTAGGTAAGACCAATGCTACTATCATGAGTCAACCTTTTTGGTAATCTATTAGGATATACCTCAATTATAAAACATTGTTAAGTCCTGCTCTGTTAAGAGACTTAATGCTTCATGGTTAAACTTAAACACAATGACCTGTTTCTAATGCAACTTGAATTGCAGATATTCAGATCTATTTATGTACAATACCTTTATGATCAATGTATCAATTCAATTTCATTGTACTTCTCTCTTTCTGCTCTGTGATGTTGTGCTTCACTATGTGTTGGTGTCTAAAAAATTCTTTAGCTCTCCCTTAGCTTGATTGATCAAGACTGCATGAAGTTTATCCTTCATCAGTTTCTCTTTAGCATCTTCTCTCAATTCACTCCCCTGTGTATCTAATTGCTTACGGAAATTAATTATGCTTGTCTCTTATATAGACATGATATTTCTTAATTCTTGGTTCTTGATTCTTGATTCTTGGCGTGAAAAACAATCCAGCCAAATTGATTTATGGCTTTAACTCCTAATTTATCTCATAGTTATCTTCTTGCTAACTGTATAAATCATCTTTAAATCACTTACTTAACTGTGGTTGAATAAAACAAATAAAACAACAAGTTAAGTCTATCCTTAAGCTCTGCCAGCTAGATATTTTGTCATTTTCTGATCTCTCTATTTTGTCGGTCAATTTTGTAGTTTGTCACCGGTGACAACTGCTAGTTCCGTTGGTGCAACTTCAATTAGCTTTGGGATCTCCATCCGTCAGGCATCATGGGATCTTTCTCGTCGAACAACACTATTTTCAGCTCGTCGGGCATCCTGTGATTCTTCTTCATCAGGCAATACTGTCTTCTACTCGTCAGGTATCACTGTGACTTTATCTTTGTTTTTACCGATGGTGTGCACTCCGCCGGTGTGGTCTGTCACTTAGTGAATACTTGACTTTTATGCAGTGCTAAAAGCATAACCTCTATTCCATTGATTCTCTGAAGTCTTTGGCATTATGTATATGATCATACAGATGATATCAAGTTGACATCAATGACAATACAAACCATTAACTAATTTAATGTCTTGCATCATCTTCAACTTAACATTATCAAACATTCAATCAGTTACATGTCATCAGATTCAAGAGTGAATCCCATACATCTAATGTTATTCAAGAATTAGTTCATATTGATCTATGTGGACCCACAAGGACAAATATTTACTATGGTGATAGGTATTTCATTCTCTTTGTAGATGATTATTCTAGAATGATGACAGTTATGTTCTTAAAAGATAAATCAGAAGCATTCAATATGTTTAAATGGTACAAGGCTATGGTAGAAAAACAAAGTGGTAAAGAATTAAAATGCTTAAGATCATATAGAGGAGGGGAATTTATTTAAGATGAATTCACTAGTTTTTGTAATGAGCATGGAATTAAAAGACATGTTTCTGCACAAAGAACACCACAACAAAATGGGATAGCTGAGAGGAGAAACATATCCATTGTTGATTGTGCAAGAACACTGATGATTGAGAAAAGAATAGATAAAACCTTCTGGAGGGAAGCTATCAGTACTGTTGTCTGCACATTGAATAGAGTACAATTGAAGAAGCACACAAAGAAGTCACCCTATGAGCTATGGTATGGTTACACACCCAATTTAAGTTACTTCAAAATCTTTGGAAGTCAATGTTAAATTTTGAAAGATGATAGAAATGGAAAGCTAGACTCCAACAGTGAAGAAGGTAAATTTCTAGGGTATTTAACCAAGAGCAAGGCTTATAAATGTCTTAACAAATCCTCTAACAAGATCATTGAAAGTGAAAATGTCAGAATAGATGAATTTGTAGAGAAGAATGATGAGGAAAGTAGAAAAGAACCTGAAGAATACAAAAGGTTTGTTTACATTAAAGAACCTGACACTCTACCCAAGCAACAATGTATTGCTCCCGAGCAATAGAACATTGCACCCAAGCATCAGGCTGTAATTGCCAAAAATTAGGAAAATACAAAAGATGATGTTCTGAGCAATGGAGATCAGAATGAAGGTAAAGATGATGATCAAAATGATGGAAAAAGAGGTGAACCGATACATTCCAAGTATGTAATAAGACATCACCCACAAAACCATATCATAGGAGACAAGAAGGTTGGAATAAAAACAAGAATTAAGTCACTAAACACCAAATGTTTAATTTGTGATTTTGAGCCTAAATATGTTAATATTGTACTTGAAAATGAAGAATGGGTTATTTATATGAATGAAGAAATAGAAAAGATTGAGAAGAACAAGACATGGACACTAGTATCGAGACCAGGTGACAAGAATGTCATCGATACCAAATGGATATTCAGAAAAAAGATGAATGAGAGTGGAGAAGTCACAAGGAATAAAGAAAGGTTAGTATACAAGGGGTATGCACAAGAAGAAGTTGTTGATTATGGAGATACATTTGCATCCATTGCAAGACTAGGAGTAATAATTTTACTTGCTTATGCTTCATTCAAAGGATTCAAGGTATACTAGATGGATGTAAAATTTGCATTCCTAAATGTAATACTAGAAGAAGAGGTATACTTTGAACAACCAGAAGGGTTTGTTGATCTAGACAAAAGAAACATGGTATGTAGAGTACATAAAGCCTTGTATGGCTTGAAACAAACACCTAGAGCTTGGTATGAGAGACTTCACTCTTACCTCATAAGAATTGGATTTGTAAGAACAAGTGATAATAGAAATCAATAGTTAAAAGAAGATACTGATGATAATATTCTGATTGCTGAAATTATTGTTGACGATATCATATTTGGAGGCTATGATATGCTATGTAAGTCATTTTCTAATGAGATGAGCAAAGAGTTTGAAATGTCTATGTTTGGAGAGATCAAATTCTTTCTTGGTCTATAAATTATTCAACAAGATGAAGGCATATATATCACTCAATCCAAATACATCAAGGAAGTGTTGAAAATATTCAAGATGGAAGATTCCAAGTCAGTTGAAACACCTATAGAAATCAGATGTAAGCTGACAAAGGAAGATAAATCAAATGAGGTAAATCAGACCTTGTATAGATCAATGATTGACAAACTAATGTATGTTGTTCATGCTAGACCAAATATTTCATATGCAGTTGGAATAGTTGCAAGATTCACTGCTAATCCCAAAGAATCACACATTGTTGTTGTCAAGAGAATTCTGAGATATCTAAAGAACACCAAGGACTATGGCTTATGGTATAAAAAAAAGGACAAACTTGAGCTTCAAGTCTATACAGATGTTGATTGGGTTGTAAATTTAGATGATAGGAAGAGCACAACTGAGGAGCATTCTTCATGGGTGACAGAATTGTCACATGGATCAGTAAGAAGCAAGGATGCATCTCACAATCTACTGTAAAAGCTAAATATTTAGCTGTTGCTGCAAACTGCTCAAATATTGCATGGATCAAACAATTACTGGAAGGTATGAATATGAGGATTCTTGAACCAGTGATTATCTATTGTGATAATACCAGCGCAATTAACATATCAAAGATTCCAGTCATGCATGCTAAGACTAAGCATATTACTATCAAGTATAATTACTTAAGAGAACAAGTGCAAGCAAAATAAGTGATACTAGAATATGTTCAATCCAAGGAACAATTAGCTGACATATTTACCAAGCCATTTCCTAAAGAAACATTTGAGTACCTGTGAAAGAGAATAGGGGTTCAACCCTTGTCTATTGGCCAGTAAGCTGACTAGGAGATTATATCAACCTACACACAATCAAAAGATCATTCATGTTGATGCAAGCAAAGAAATGGACTACAAAGATACATCTGTACATAGAAAGGTACAAATCTGCACCAAACACCAAAAATATTTATGGCTAATACAGAGCTATGTTGCTGATAGAAGGGAAATTCAAGGAGTATATTATAAAAAGGAGAAAGGATATAAATTTGGCATGCCCAATGTTTACTTTGGCATTGTTGTCAAAGGGAGAGAGATTCAAGGAGAAACAATATCCAAAGGGAGAGATTACATATGAAATATCCATCCCATCCAAAGGGAGAGAGATTCTAAGGGAGAGAATATCTAGATGGAAGAGAGTTACAATTGAAATATCCATCATGAGGGAGAGATTGCTATCAAAAGAAAAAGAGATGGTCAAGGAGAGGAATAGTCAAAGGGAGAGTCAACATCAAAGATAGAAGCTGCTACATCTATCCAGTGAAGGGATTGAAGATTGAAGAAAGCACTCTGCAAGAAACAAATCTAAGCTATATGAGCTTACCGAGAGCCAGACATTTGTATTGGTTATATAACTACAATTGTTATATTTCATACTGTATTAGTAATAATATAGTGTGATAATGTAGTGTGTTTCCATCAATGCCAAAGGGAGATATTGATGAACCATACCTGATTGAATGTTTGAACATGTTAAGTTGATGATCACTATAATGTAGAAATAAAATGCAAGACATTAAATCGGTTAATGGATTGTATTTTCATTGGTGTCAAATTGATATAATGTGATTGGTTATATACATAAGTGTCGAAGACTTCATAGATATAGAGAGCTAAAGGTTATGCTATCAGTAATGCATAAAAATTTAGTATTCACAAAGTGACAATAGACACCAGCAGACAGTGCACACTAAAGGATAGAGAACCCTGAGAGAAAAGTCACAGTGATGCTCGAGCAAAAAACTCGACAAGCATTACCGATGAGAAGATTCACAAGCATTATCGATGGATAGAACCAAAGAATTATGGATGGACAAAAACAGAGTGTTACCCAACAAATAGACAACCCTGACGGAGATACCTGAGGAGAAATGAAGTGTTGACTGAAGCTAACAAGGAGTTAAAACACCAAAAAGAACTGAAGTTCAGAAATGACAAAAGACTTAGCTAGAAAGAGCTAAAGAAGGAGTTAACTGGTTGTCAATATTGTTTTCATCGACAAGTCAGAAGCTAGAGATAAGAGAGAGTTTTAAAGTAGTTTTATTACAGTTGTCAAGAATATATCTACGAGATAAAACTGGAGTAAAGCTTTAAAGAAAGATTGGCGAGAATTGTGGATCACGCCAATAAAAAGAAATTTAAGAACTTAGAAATGGTTGAATCATGTCTATAAAGAGAAAATATAATTCATTATAAATTAGGGGAGCGAATAGAGAAGAGGATGCTCAAGAGAAATTGATGAAGAACAACTTCAATTAGACCTGATCAATCAAGCTGAAGAACATAGCTAATTCTGTGGACACCGAGCAAGAGAGCACAACATAATCGATCAGAAAGAAGTGGAGAAAAGGTATTGAAAGGGGATATTGATCAGAAAGGTATAATGAGCTTACAATAGATCTAAAAATCAACAATTCTATAGTTCTATATGTGAACAGATCATTTACTATTTCAATTTAACCATTGGATCAGAAATTCTCTTAACCAAGCAAGACTTAACAATCCTTTATATATTGAGATACATCCTAAGGAGTATCAAAAGGTTTGGTCATGAAGATAGCATAGAGATTCCAGATACCAATTGACAAAATACACTAGGTTTGGTCATAAAGGTAGCATAGAGATGTCAAATATCAAGTGACAAACTATTCTATTTAAATCCTCTAACAAGGTTACACCTAATAGTGTGTTTGTAACCTTTAACAGAGTTGGCTCTTCATCGAGCTCGCTTTAGAAGAGTAAAAATTTTGGGTTACCAGTCCCAAGTGGTTTTTCCCTTAACAGGGTTTCCACGTTAAAAATCTATGTGTCAATGTGTTTATGAGTCATTACTTTAGTGTTTTGCATTACGCATAACTATATCTGGATTGATCGGTATACGTTAAGTAATTTATTGTATTTCGGTAAATGAAAGACTACTAATCGATAAATAGTAAGAATAAGGTTTAAATAGTGAACTCCAAGTTGTAGCTATTTGTTAAGATTATTTCAAGGCATTCATCTTGTAGAACTGAAGATAAATAGAGGCTTAATATTGTGGTGCTAAGTTTTTGGGTTGATTTATTAGAATATTTTTGAGGCCACTGATTCACCCACCCTCCCCTATCAGTTATTCTAACAATTGGTATGAGAGGTTGTGTGCTTAGAAAGGAAGTTTAATAGCTCAAGGAAAATATCACAAGATGAACAAACGAGATGTGCCCAAGTTGAACAAAGACAAATTTGCATCATGAAAAAGCATAATAAGACTCCACCTATCAAGTATTGGTATTGATTTTACTCAACACTTGGATACTAAATATATTTTTCCTACAAGACTTCACAACTTGATCAATTGAGAGAAAAGAATGAGAATAATTGGATGATGATAGAGCTTTCTTCCTCACTCTCCAAGGCTGAGTTTGAAGATGTCAAAACCTACACCTCTACAAAGAAAATGTAGTACAAATTGAAGCTAGTACATGGAGGAGATGCTAATGTACTAAGAGATAAGGAAGAAAGCCTTGGAGAGAGGTTTGATGACCTAAGGATGAAAGAAATAGAAAATATCACTCATTATAGTGGCAAAATCACAAAGGTAGTCAATGCTATCCGAGGAGTTGGAGGTATACTTGAAGAAGAGATAGTGGTTAGTAAAATCCTAAGAACCTTATTGTTTGTCTATGCTATTAGAGTATTTTCTATACAAGAAATGAGAGCAGTAGAAAACAATACTATTACTCTAGATAGTTTTATTGGTAGACTGATTTCATTTGAGATGAATAAATTTGATAATAGTGTCTTACCAACTATAGAATCTGCATTCAAATCCTCTTTGAAAATAAGTAAATCAAGTCATAAACATACTATGAGAGATGATAGTGAAAGTGATAGTGATGATCAAGATCTTGATGATATTGAAGCACTAATGGCAAGAAGATTGCATAGAGGCAAAGGTACATACAAAGGTAAATTACCACTTGTATGTTTTAATTTTAAAGAGGTTGGACACTTTGTTGCAAGATGTCCTAACAAAAGAAAATATGACAGAAGTAATGAAAAAAAAATGAAGATAAGTTTGACTGAGGTGATAACAGAGATTACCGAAGCAACCGACAATCTGACACAAGAGATACCTAAGACTAAAAGGAAAAAGGGATGAAAGCTTGTTACCTAGCTGAGAATAGAGCTCAAAATACTGACACTGAATCTAATGAATACATTGAGATGGTATTTTTAGCCATGAAGGATGATTCAAATGAAGAAGAAAGGTATGTAGAGACTGCACTCATATCTAAGGTTAGTAAGAATGATGTCTAGATTATAGATAGTGGCTGCACTCACTACATGATCAGTGATAAACAAAATTTTGAAACTTTTGAGTACTATAATGGTGGATTAGTAAGAATGGGTAATGACACACCTTTTCTAGTTGAAGGTAAAGGAACCATAATGTTGAATAACCTAATCAAATGTGAAAATGCAAACTAGGTAAGAGGACTTAATTATAATCTATTGAGTTTTATAGCTGAATAATGCAGGTCACCGAGTAGCATTTGAAAATAAGAAGGAAAAGATCTTTAATGAATTAAGAAGGTTGATCAGAACTAGTGAATAGACAAAAGGTTACCTTTTCTATATATCTTGATGATATTAACACCACTTGTTAAATGGCTAGAAACAAAGACATATGGCTGTGGCATAAGAGATTATGTCATATGAATTTTGACAACATGATAAAGATAAGCAATAAAAGGAAATTAAGAGGCTTATCGAGCATGTCAAAGCTCGAGCATATCATGTGTAAGAATAGTTAAAAAGGTAAGATGATAAAGTCTAGTTTCAAGAGAAAATCCCATACACCTAATCCTATTCTATAATTAGTCCATAATGATCTATGTGGACCCATGAGGACAAATATTTACTATGGTGATAGGTATCGTAACCACCTGGATTTGGTTTTCTTAGACTATAGACCCTATTTTTCCTAAGTGTGATCATACCCCCAATTATATTCAAACAACCCTATTACTGCTTGGCATAATTCTTTTGAAATCAATTTAATGTCCTAGGTATTTTTATCACTAAATTATATTAACTACTACAGCCATACAATTCAAATCAATTCAAACCAATTAAAACAAATCAAATTCAAACATGGCTATAGTATTTAATCATAAAGGAATTAAATAAAACCCTAA
>MU227649.1:11048838-11072513 GCA_018584345.1 Thuja plicata
TGCTTCTTTAAGGCTCTCATTAATGCCTCATTAATGAAGATTCCTTAAGCCCATGTCTCCACCATGCCTATTGAATGCCTTTGGCATTTATTTCCTCTTACACACCATTAATGAGTTTTTCAACTCCGTTAATGCACCTTGTCCCCCCTCTCTCTCCTCATTCTTCTATAAATAGAAGGTGTTTTTAAGCACAAATAAGCCCATAATTTTAGAATCAAATGCATTGTTATACTGTTAGAATAAACATAAATTCATATCATGTTTTAGATTTAATTATCATGCATTGTTATTATCTTCACTTTTAGAGCTAAATATGCATGTTTTCTTATCATTTAGTTTGTTTTAACTCAAATCTTTCACGCTAAGTCATTTATGTCATTGATAGTAGTATAATCTGAGGGCTATTTTGTGTTTCTTATTATACTCTTCTTAGTTAGAAAGCAATAGGTTGATTTTAGTTGCTCTATATGCTCATCTAACCATGTTTTCTACTAATGAAATGACCTATTGAAGTGTTGTGTCACTCTTAACAGGTACAAAAATCATACACACATTTCTGGCATCCACCGTGGGGCCTAATTTGATATTTGCCTCATTTTAAACCTCATTTTTCACTAATCTTTTCTCCCATTTTTTAGGTCCAGAATCGCATCTGGTCATTTTGGCTCGCATCTGGGATACGCCCTCACACCGTAGAAAATGAGACTCGCATCCAGAATTTCCTGAATCATTTTTGGTTTAGAATCACATCTGGGGAACATTCAGTTGCATCTAGTGACAAAAGCTTACATACGGTATATGGTATTGCATCCTGTTATTTTAGGATCGCAACTGGTGAAATTTTTTGTGAACTTCATTGCCTAACCACTAATGTTTGCACTCTTGATTTCTTTGATCTTTTCACAGCCTAACTAGTGTTTGTAGGTTATTAACAAAGGGTAATTAATACTAACATGGTTTTTCTAGTTTCCCAATGCCTTTCTTGACCTCTATTGTTGTATTTTTTACACTAATAACATTTTCTAATCTTCCACTAAACTGACTAGAGGACTATGCTCTTTTCCTTTTAAAGGAAAATCAGAAACTCACACCTCAGTTTATGAGTTGAAAGGAATTTGGAGATAACTAAACCAAGAAAACATAACTAAATTTCTTTTGGATCAGTAAATGAACAACTCAAAGCACTAAATTTGTGAGTTAAATAAACAATCACATTGTCTAAATTTTTGGAATCAAAAATTGAACAAGCTACTCACCTAAAATTATGGATTAATTGGACAAGAAAACTTTCCTTTCAAAGCATTCTATTTTCCATTAAATTGGAACATCTTAAATCAAGCACAACATTACTTGAGGGAATGAACGGTTTGCTTGAATCTATTTTGGAAGAAAATGACATGGATTAGGAGAGTATGCTCTTCTTCTTTGGAAGAATCAGAAATCTAGACATGCTATGCTCGCCAATCCTTTATACTCTTATTTAATAGTAGAGGGCCTACCAATTGAGGAAAAAATCTCCCGGGAATGACCCAAGTGAGGATAGGCTTTACGCCAACCCTTCCAACTCACTATAAATAATCGTTTCTCCATAGGCCAAATCCTTAGAAGATGGAATCAGTTTTGTTCATGGAATTTTAACATCATTCCTTAAACATGCTTAGGTATGTGTAGAGAAGAGCCACTTGAATCTTCCTTGTGAGACTACACATATTTGAGTACTCATAGGGCTATATGCCTCAATTTCACCTTGTGAAATTCTATGGGGGATAGTTTCA
Organism: Thuja plicata; assembly: GCA_018584345.1. Taxonomy (NCBI): domain Eukaryota; kingdom Viridiplantae; phylum Streptophyta; class Pinopsida; order Cupressales; family Cupressaceae; genus Thuja; species Thuja plicata. Next base: position 11,050,614 of record MU227649.1, read on the forward strand.
AATGGATTGCCCAATAAACGACAACATTTAAACTAAAATAATTCCTGATTCACCCCCAAAAGGGTGATAATATTTGTGCAAGGCAAAAAGTAATTGCCCCAAGACACTCATCATATCGTGCCCTCACTTACGTTTGGAGTCGGCTAATATAGCATCATGACTGGAGCCATTGCGTGCTTGGTGATGGATGTATTTTGATTAGCATTTGAGTGTGTACCTATGTCAATGAGCAAGGATTTTCATCCTCCACCTAGAAAATAGGTATAAGATGTGTGTCTGTTTCACCTTCTAACAATGCAACAATGCTTGACATAACTAAAAGATCACTAAAAATATAACATTTTCAAAACAAGAAACAAATTTCAATCCTGGGTCTACACATGTGTTTTCTTTCACTGACAAGTCTTAGAATGCAAAACTTCAATCAGACGAACTTCACGCACTTCCAAGATGAATTTTTCAAAACTGGTCAAAACTGATAGAGACATCAGAAAATTGCATCCCAGATTTCCTAGATCATTTTTAGTATCCTGACTCACATCTCGTATCCTGGACCGCATCTGGTTAACACATCATCGCATCTAGGGTTCCAGCTTGCATCTAGGGTCATTAGTAGCTCACATCCTATATTTATAGGCTCGCATTTGGGAGCTCGCATCTAGGACAGTGGGCATCTGTAGAATATTTTCTCAAAAAGCCTCAATTGATTTAGATACCCTTTTTGCTCTTTAGTTTGACCCTGTTGTCTTTTCTGGTCTCCCTGTCGTTGTGTCAAAATACTTTTTCAAATGTTTACCTTGTAGGTCCAGTTAGTTTTTCGTTATCTATTTCAATACGTGTGGTCTGTCTGCTTCTTACAAAAACTTTGTTCCTAGCTCACTATTAGGTAATTCTAACCCTCTAATAATGGAATCATTTACTTCCACCAAAACTCAAATGATACTTCCACCTAGACACACTCACTTGAACAATTCGAGATACTTCCTGAACCTCTCAGGAAACTTTGACGAAGTTGAGATATAGATACATGGTTAACACAAGACACAACAAGTACACCTATAAAAGATCAAAAGTGCCTCCTAAATCACTACACTTTCAGGGAGAAACATCTCGTAGTTCCATACTCGATCTAGACTCTCCACAAATGGATAGAAACACTCACGAATGGAGTGCATCTTTTGAAGAATATGACAATAGAAAAAGCCAAAAGCATGAAGATATTGATGAAAATGAAGAATCCACCTTTGAATGTCCTCCATTTGGATTGGACAGTGAGGGGGAGATCCCTAAAGATGAGTGCGATAAACTCAAACAGAGAAAGAGGTTCCACAAGATACTGGAAATGATAATTGATGAGGATAAAGAGAAAGACTTCCTCCATTTGGCATCCACTGGCATAAAATTACCCCCAGATTATGATGTGGAACAACTAAAAGAAAAGGAGTTACCAACTCATATTTATATTCTCACCAAACAACTTACCTTAATGTAAATGGAACTTGCGACTCTCAAGCAAGAAAAGGCTAAAACAAAAAAAAAATACTCGGTGGACTCCATTTGTCCATTTCCTTTTGAAAAGAGTATCACTATGGTTCCATTCCCTCCCAATGTGGCATGGCCAAAATATGACAAATATACGGGAGAGACTGATCCACATGACCACGTTTGAGATTTTTGTGCTCTTAGCATAGAGTACATGCATGAACCTACTTACCTCATGCGGCATTTTCCTAGAAGTCTAGGAGGCAATGCCATGGAATGGTTCTTGAAACTTACACCCAAGGCCAAAACTTTTGAGGAGTTGATTCAACAATTTATTCAACATTACTCCTACAACATCCAACATGATGTGAGTATGATGGATGTATGTAATACTAAACAAAAGACCAGCGAATCATTTACACACTTCCTCCAAAGATAGAGGCAAATCTTTGCGCGGTACTCAAGAGCTATCCCTGAATCAGAGAAGATGGAAATATTTGTCAATAACTTAATACTGGTATTGGCCTATGAATTGCAAATGCAAGATTCCCCTAGTTTTGATAAGATGATTAAAAATGCCCTCCGTATCGAAGAAGTTATGGTCAAAAAGGGGGAGATCACTCTTCAAAGTGAAAAAAAACCTAACAACTCCAACTCCAAGCCTAAATGGTGGAGACAGAACAAAAATGTTGTGAACGATGGCATAGTAGATGCATCCAATGTTGGTTGTAAACCTAAAGTATTCAATCTAACCAATAGTATGCAAGCAAGCAAGGATGCCAGGGTAATGACCCCCATACCCAAAGTAAACAATGATAATAGAAAGGGTCAGACATGGACTTCAAAACCTCAAAGAACATTCACTCCTTTGGGAGATCCTCTCGAGACTATTTTGAAGACACTTCTAGACAACAAAGTTCTCACAATCCCAGATTCCAAACCATGGGAACCAACAGTTAAACCAAGGTGGTGGGATGATAACTCCTAGTATGTCTTTCACAAGAACAAAGGACACAATACTAAAAATTGTCTTAAGATTAAACATGTTATTCAAGACCTCATTGAAGGAGGTAAGATCAAATTGGACAGACACACTACCAATGAAGATCATACGACATTCAATAAACCATTCCCTAATTACAACAAAGGGGAAACATCTAAAGGAAAAGGTAATGAAGTTAACTACACCTATTCCAATAATGATAATGTGATCAATATTCTAGACATTAAAACTAAATCAATTAATGTGATCAAAATCAAAGGTGTTTCTTTCCAATCAAATGCAGGAACACAGATCCAAGCACAAGTCATGATCAAAGGACCCAATTCTTTCCCAAAACCAAAATCAACGTCTAAGGTTCCTATCATCACTATCCCTAAACCAACAAAAAAACACATGGTTACTATTCCTGTAGCAAAGTATGACTTGGTGGACCAATTGCAACAAACCTCTGCCAAAATTTCCATCTTCAAGTTGCTCAAAATGTCCACAGTGCATACGGAAATCTTGGAACAATCCCTACATGCCGCAATTGTACCGAAGGACCTTGATATAGACAAATTCCAAGAAATGGTCAATCACATATCAGCGCCACATTACCTCTCCTTTTCTAAAGAGTATGATAAATCATTGACACATCCACATAATCAACCCCTCCACATTGAAGTCCTCATTCATAAAGCCTGTGTTAGACGCGTGTTGATAGATGAAGGTGCAGGATTGAATATTTGTACACTTAATCTGATCAAGAAACTGGGTCTCTCAGAATAGACCATTGAATCTAGAAGCAAAATAACTATCAAGGCTTATGATGAGGAAGAAATATCCTTTAAAGGTCTTATTTTTCTACCCATTAGAGTCAGACCAATTGAAAGGAATGTCATATGTCAAGTTCTGGATCTACCCCTAGCCTACAACATCCTATTGGGGAGACCATGGATTCACAAAAATGCAAGTTGTGCCATCTACTTACCACCAGTACATAAAGTTCCCACATAATGGGGTTGAAGTGACAATTCCTACGGATGCTAATTATACCTGTAACTATATCAAAGTAGGTAGTATGATCCCACATAACAAGGGACCTATGGATAAGATTTCTCCTGAGACTACCAAGGACATGGTTATGAAGAGCTTTGGGAAAACCTTAAATCTTGAAGAAATAGGTATGGGAGAATACAAGTTGGACCTGACTCCCTCACTGATGGAGTTACCCATATCACTGAGATCCTATGGAAGACCCTCCTCATCTTTCAAACCCACTGCATCAAAGGAACCAAAAGTTCACAAAGCCATGGGCATGGTTAAGGCATCCACATCTTCTTTAGATAACACAGAAGAAGTGGCAGTCTTGGATTGGATTTACAAAGGAGAACCGACAGAAGCTAAGGTCAAACATGTGGAAATATCCCTGGACCAGTATGGTAAAGGATACGACCTCCTCAAACAAATGGGATATAAAGGAAAGGGACCTCTAAGCGACACAGGAAGAGAAATTATTGAGCCTATACCCATGGATTTTCGGAATACCAGAGACAAAACAGGACTGGGTTTTAATACTAAAAATGACAAACCTGCTTCGAAAGACAGTCCAACCTCTGACAAAGGGAGTAATGAAACAGATGAGATAGTACTAGAACCATGGTCTTATGAAAGCTTATTACATGTTGGTATAGAGAATCCTAAGTATCAAGGAGAGCGCTATGTACTGAGCTTTTAGGTACCACAAGATATTCACACCCCTTTGTTACCACAACCTCCTATTCAAGAGGTAGGAGACATAACAGTAGCTGATCCAAAGATATCATTAATAGAAACAGTTACTCAAGACACACCTTGACAACATGATTTACATCCTAACTGGGGACAGCTAGTCACAATCACACATGTCCTTGATCTAGTGCACTTTGATCCATAGATGGCTAATCGAGTACACTAGATAACTATTGCTGAATACTTAAATAGATCTGATGATGAAGTCATTGACTATCATGATTATGAATTGGATGAGCTATCTATCGCCATAGAAGACATTGAAATAGATATAATTCACATGTTTGCAGCTCCCTCAGCTCCTCATGAACATTCTAACACTACTCCCAACAACACTGATAATCTTGAAGTAGAAGAAGAGTTCCTTCTCCCCATCATGGATGGAGAGACTGGTGCTTTCCTAAGTCTAGAAGTTCAAAGGTGATAAGAAAGAAGCCTCCTTTTTCAGAGAGATGAAGATGACAATTCCACTGATGAGTCACTAGAGTTTGGTTCACATATAACTAATGATGACCCTTTTTATGATGATCTAACTCTTATTGATCTAAACATAGAAGAAATTGACTTAACATAACATGTCATGTCAGTTAATAGTCTTGACGCTAATACGATGCTATCCTTTCCAAAGTCCAACTCCCTATCCCTAATAAACCCAGATCTAATTGATTGGACTAATAAAGGCCCTACTCCTATTCTCGACTTCCCCAATGACTACACCTTGGCCTGCTATCTCAATTCTTGTGAACCTTACCCTTCTTCCACCAATACAAGGAGTGTGAACATGTCAGAGGAGGATATCATGTTTCTCAGTCAAAAATTGAAAAATAAAAAGAAAAAGGGGACTGACGATGAAAACCACATTGTGGCAATGTCAGATCCTAAAATAGTAAAAAAAAAAAAAAGACGTATTCGATGGTGAAAACCTCTCAGAGGTGCCAAAGGATGAGATTCTTGATATCCTCCCTAAAATTTTTTAGGAAAGGTCTTTAGTTCTGATAGAACCAACATAGCCAATTAATTTTGGCACAATTGAAGATCCTCAAATGGTTCACCTAGCACAATCTTTGTCAGAAGAAGAGAGGACATAGTTCACAAAGTTCCTAAAAAAGAAGAAGATCAACTTTGCATGGTCTTATACAGATATTCCTAGACTAGATCCTAATCTAATCATGCACCACTTATCTATAGCTCCCGAGATCAAGCCTGTGAAACAAAAACTTAGAAAGATGCATCCTCATGTTGCATTCCTAGTAAAAGTAGAGCTAGAGAAATTGTTGAAAGCTGTATTTATCAGAGTCATTGCCTATGTAGGATGGAACTCCAATGTGGTCCTAGTATCTAAATCTGATAAATCTATCAAGATATGTATGGACTTCAGAGACTTAAACAAGGCATGTACAAAGGATGACTTCCCATTGCCTAATATAGATATGATCACAGACCTCACAGCAGGCTACCAGATGTATTCACTAATGGACGGATTCTCGGGCTACAATCAGATAAAAATTGCCCCTAAGGATCAAGAGAAAACTGCATTTACATGCGCATGGGGCACTTTTTGCTGGAATTTCATGCCATTTGGGTTAAAGAATGCCGGTACTACATATCAAAGAGAAATGACTAATATATTCCATGATATGATGCATAAAAAACATGGAGGATTACGTGGGTGACACCTTAGCCAAATCCAAAGAAAGGAACACTCATATTGATGATTTAAGGAAAATATTGGATTGAATGGAGTGATTTCAAATCAGGCTCAATCCAAAGAAGTGTGCCTTTGGAGTCCAATTAGAAAATCTCTTAGGGTTTATAGTTTCAGCGAAGGGAATTGAGGTAGATCCTGCAAAGGTGAAAGCTATTCTAGAGATGACTCCTCCACACAACATCAGTCAAATGAGGACATTGCAAGGGAGACTTCAATCAATCAAGAGGTTCATGTCACAACTTGCTGACAGGGAACAACCCTTTACCAAATTACTACATAAAGGGGTCACTTTCAAATGGGATGAACACTATGAAGCCAACTTTAGATAATTAAAAGAGTACCTAGCTGCTACTCCTATTTTTATGGTACCTATTCATGGCAAGTCATTACTCCTCTATATTTTATCTACAACTACATCACTAGGAGTATTTCTTGTAGGAGAAGATGAAACAAAGAAAGAAAGAGCTATCTACTACATCAGTAGAATGCTAGTCTCCTATGAGCTCAATTACAACATTATTGAAAAAGCATGCTTAGCAGTCATTTTTGCATCACAAAAATTGAGACACTGCATGCTCTCTCATACAGTAAGGCTCATTACTAAGATTGATCCCCTAAAGTACCTTTTGAGAAAAACAACATTGACAGGATGATTAGAAAAATGGGTCCTCATTCTAAGTGATGGTTCTTTGATGGTTCTTTCACACAACAAGGCTCTGGGTTAGGGGTTCTATTCATAACTCCTCAAGGCTACAAGATACCCAAGTCTTACAAATTGATGTTCCCCTGCACAAACAACATTTTAGAATATGAGGCACTGGTAAACGACCTCAAGCTTTCCATGGAGTGGAAGATTACAGAGTTACACATGTATGGTGACTCCCAACTCATCATTAATCAAGTCAATGGAGATTACTAGACAAAATAAAAAAAGTTGATGCCCTACAAATAACTAGTTGATGACTTGAAGAAGTACTTCATCTTCATCATGTTCCAGCAGATACCCTGAGTAGAGAACAAAGCTGTAGATGCTATGGCTACCTTCATGTCGATGTTACAACTGGAACAACATCAATTCCTTTATGACTTATTGGTGGAAGAACTATCCTATCCTACCTTTGATACCCCTAAATACCAAGTAATCTATGCTTTGAGCACCCCAGACCAATCTCAGTATGCCAATATCATTGCCTATCTCATTGACCAAACTATTCCCAATGATCTATCCAGAAATGAGAAAAGAGCCTTGATTAGGATAGCATCATGTTATTTCATCATAACTAATAATTTATATCAATGAGGTCTTGATGGTACACTTCTTAGATGTTTAGAACTCAAAGAGTTTGATCGCGTGTTAAAAGAAGTCCACAAAGGTGTATGTGGATCACATTTGAATGACTTTTCACTAGCAAAGAAACTTCTCAGAGTTGGCCATTACTGGCCTACAATGGAAAAAGATGCTATTCAATTCTCCAAAACATGTCTTAAATATCAGACACATGGAAATCTTATCCATGCTCCTGCCAAAGAACTTAAACCTTTCATTACACATTGGCCATTTCAGCAATGGGCCTTTGACTTGGTTGGACAAATATATCCCAATTATTCAAATGGACACAAGTTCATCATTATGGCCACTGATTATTTTATGAAGTGGGTCAAGACCGTGCCGCTAATCAAAGCCACTAGAAAATAGGTGGCTATGTTCATTCTAAACTACATTATATGTAGGTATAGGATACCCTCTTCAATTTTAATAGATAATGGGGGCCAATTTAAAAATCAAGACATTGATGACCTTTGTGAATAGTTCCACATCACTCAACACTGTTCCTCAATCTATTACCCTCAAGGTAATGGACAGGCTGAGGCATCCAATAAGAATATTTTCAAAATCCTACACTGAACTGTAAGTAATTCTGGCAGAGATTGGCATCTACAACTGAATCCAACACTATGGGCCTACAGAACAAGCATCAGAACACCAACTGGAGCCATGCCATTTTCTCTAGTCTATGGCATTGAATTAGTACTACCTATTGAGGTTGAAATCCCATCTTTGCGGATATCTTTACATGGTCTTGTAACTGATGAGCAGTACCACATAGATAGGGTGAATTCTTTAGACCTACTTGATGAGTGCAGATAAGAGGCATTCAATCATATGAAGGTGTACCAAGCACGTATGTCCAAAGGTTACAACAAGAAGGTCAAACCACACAAATTTGAAGTGGGGGATCTTGTCTTAAAGGAGAATCCTAAGAACCAGCCCAACAGAGAACTGAAGGGAAAATTTGAACCTAATTGGCTGGGACCTTATGTTATCACTGCTACTTTTGGGACATGAGCTTATCAACTAGCTACACCTAAGGGAGACAATTTTGTAGATCCTATCAATACTCTACATTTGAAGCGGTTCTACGCTTGATGTTCAGCTAGCAGAGCCTGTAAAGTGAAATAGTTCTCAGAAAATACCAAAAACATTCAGAAAATTGATCCTGAAGAAATCTAAAAACAGTGGAAAAAGTCCTGAAGAAAGGTATCTTTGGTGAAAACCTGATAAACAGGCACCTTGATACTACAAAAACATTCAAAAAAGAAAAAATAGAAAAAAATTTGAAAAATAAAAAAGTGTCTTGATGACAACTTGGTAAAACAAGCATCTTGGTAGAAAAGAGAAAGAAAAGATCTTGCCAAGTGGTGAAAACCTGGCAATCATGCATCACTTGTGTTCTACGCTCCATCTATCAATACATTGCTGATACTAAGCCTTCATGATCACACATGTGCTAAATGTTGACTTTGTTTCCTAAACAACAATCTTATCCTCGCTTGGGATTTGTGTGTATTTTTGTCTTATGATCAAGTCTTTTTGCACTGGGGGCATCTTTGCCAGTATGATAGGTTACATCTGCTAGGTCACCATAGGTTGGTTTATCTAGTAATGCCATGCTTCTTGATGTGTTCACTTAACTATTAATTTCATGACACAAGGATGACACAAACATTGCGCTAACACGAACAATGTTCCTACGATCTACATTGGCTTGCAAACAGAAATCATACACAGACATGGAACACATAGTGCTTGAATTCCAACTTTTGATTGATGAATCTCTACTGTGCTTGAAAAATGTATCCATAGTATTTCTCAATACTACTTAAACATAGTTTGATCTTGGTTTGATTATGGCTCTTTCATATCCTGATGATGTTTTAACTAGGGGCATCTAAGTAGTTATGAATTTTATTTGATTGATTCACAATTGATCGTTGTTATGTCTTTCGAGTTACTCCATGACATCTGCGCAAAGACAAAGAGTCACAAGGATAGGGGGCATAATGTTTTCTTGGTTTTTTGCATATGGTGATTGTTCCAAATGAGCCTATAAATTTCTCCTAACTTGGATGTTTATGGTAAGAACTGCCACTATGGGTGGATAGCCACATATATCTCGATCTTTGTTATGTGTAAACTACGGTGAGGTTGGAACAATTTCCTTGTCTATTTTTTTGATTCAGATTCTCACTAAGGTATATAAAGCGTAATGTACCCAAGGATATGAAGTTTCAAGGTCATTATGGGTCCAATATCTTACCTTACACAGAATCTGATATAATAGAAGGAAGGTGACTATTTTTTTATTCTGACTTCTATGCCTTGATACCTAAGTCTATTTCCAACATTTCACTAAAACATAGTATTCATACTTTCATAATATCAGTGGGTATTAGTGATGGTTGTACTATCAGGTGGTCTCCATTTCAAAAATTTCCCAATGATGATAAAAAGCTACAATATCTACAAATTAGTGAAAAGTCCTAAAGAGTCTGCTTATAGCTGCATTTAAAGATTGCATGATGCATTTGTGAAAGAAGTTAACAACACATGGAAAGTTGTGCTCAAAAATAAATTCTATCTTTCTTCTAAAAACCAAGTTAATTACATCATCACATATTATTGATATCAAATATTATTGCATATCCATAGCATACATTTTGCATTCATAAAATGAAACTGAAAGAAAATACAAAAATAAAGCATTTGTGCATTTCATTTCTACATCCTAAAGTGCATCCATACATTTTACATTGCATAAGAAAAACTCAAAAACATACATTTTTCAAATTCACATAGTATCATTTGAAACATACTTATGTCAGTGATAAATGCACAAAATAACATAAATGATGTCATTATCTAAATCTAACTCATCACATGCCCAAGGTATCATCACATGTGCAAACAACTCTGTCAAAGAAAAAAGAAATCATGAAACATGTCAGAATCAGGAATAGGTGCATCCGATATATATCTCAAAACATGATACAAAGATCAAAATATGGCACAAGTCTACATAAAGAGTATCATTATATCAAAGAATCAGAAAGAATCAAATATATGTGTGTGTGTGTGTGTGTGTGTGTGTGTGTGTGTGTGTCATGTACAAAAGAAAGATCTCAGAAGGATCCAGATATACAATATACATGTGTAAAATACAGAATCAGCTCTGGCCCCCCCTCTCCTTGATCTAGAGGAGGAAGAGGTGGTATGAATGGAGGAGGAGGAAGCATAGCCTCCTCAGACTACTATGCTACCTATGAAAATGAAAGAGTTCTATAGCCCTCTAGAATGACAACATGGTATAAATAAAAGTAGTACACTACTCTCTATCCCTGATGGGTGGCTATTCGAGCTTGTGCATCTCTCTCTCTGCTCTGAGTAGGTCACCCTGCCTATTTCACTCTACCCTGAGGCACTCTAACTGTTTGTCCCTATCTGCAAGTAAGGCATCTGATATGGCGATCCTAGACTCAGATGTAGTGAGCCTGACCTCTAGAGCTATGATTTGTGCCCTAAGCTTCTCTCTCTCCTACTCGCACTGGGACAAAGGATCTCCATCTATACTAGATCCCCTACCTGAACCCTATGTAGAAGGCCTATCCTGTGATCTTCCTAGCTGCCTCTACTGCTACTACCTCTGTTGATCCCCTGTGAGTAATGGACCTAGATCTATCTAGGGAGTAAAAAATCTAAATCGGGTGCGCCGACCCTCTCAACTACCACTGGAAACATCTACGTGGCCACCCATAGCCCAACCACCCCTATCATCTCCACCACTGTCCCCCTCATTTGGAGGAGGAAGCTTCCCATCTTGACCTCCATCTCAGCTTCTGTCTCTCCCTCCATGCCTACTAGCACCCCTATCTCTCTGAGCTCCTCCTCTCCCTCTGGCTGGGTGCTCATCCAAATCATAATCTATAGGCTCCTCTATGCGAGGAATGACCTCCTCTGGCACTGTGAAATGAGGAAAGGGATGTTGAAGCATCTCTTCTATATAGCCATCTAAGAAACCTACATCTGCAACATCTAGACAGAGATCCCAATCTACTCCAACCATGTCCCTAATCTCCTCATAGGCGGTCTCATAAATTAGCTAGGCACTCCAAAATAGTGCCTCATCACGGATCCGCACATATACAGTGATGTCCTATATCTTTCCCTACCGTCGGCCATACTATCTCAAAACTTGGGTATGAATAACCTGCTCTACTATATATTTGGTCCTCCCAATGAGGTACCTACTCTGGAATAAAAATGGAACCTGTCGAGCATCTGAGGTCCACTCCTCACAATCTAAATATGGCCGCTAGATGACCTCAGTCATGTCATCAAAAATTTGTCTCCAATACTCTACCTTGCCCAGATGGGGCTGCTGAATAAGACCTATATACATATACACATATGCCTGCTCCAGTGCACATTGTCTATCAACTATTGGTCATGTAACATAGATGTGCTCCCAGGCCTAGATCTGAAGAATCAATATACTGATGGTCATGCTCATGGTATAGTGGTACACAATCTCATAAAGTTCTTGGTACATGTGATCTAGGATGCAACTGCCCCATGCAAATCTCTATCTGTGGATGACCATCTTCTCTAGCATGTCCACCCATCCGACCAAGAACCTATGCTGTCCTTTGTCTAGCATCAGGATACCACCGATCAAGCCTGCTAAGTACATTGATAATCGATCATAATGATCGACCATATAGTCCCATGAAAGGTATCTATAATCAATGGTGTCATCCTAGAAATACTGATGAGCTGCTCCAATCGCCACGATAGACATAGCCTCAAAGAACACCTCATGACCAATAATAGGAACATGCAAAATGCACCACACGTCCTCTAGAGTCACTTTCATCTCCCCGGTCAGGAGATGGAAGATGTTGTGCTATGAATGCCATCTTTCGGCAAGAGAAATCAACAACCCTCAGTTTACCCCTATATCAGGTAAACCTATCAAAGATCGTAATTCGCAATGGAATATTTTCGCATGCTCCTCAGGTGATAATAGTCCAGACAAGGCAAGCACATGACCTGGATATGTGCCTCTAAATGCGACTACCTCAAAATACACCTGTTTTGACACATACAAAGATAAAATCAGTGTTCTATCTACAACAAAGATGCAGACTCCTGATCAGCTAAGTAATTCAAGGTCCACAATAGACAAACAGTTCAAAATGGATAAGTTTCTAAGTCTAAAAATGAGATGCAATCCTGGAAGGACAGGGTGCGATCTCTTTTACCAGATGCAATCCTGGAAATACATGATGTGATAGAGAATACTGGGTGTGATCCCTAAAATATGGGATGCGACCCTAAAAACATGGTATAATCTTGAAAGGACAAGAAATGATGCAGACCATAATTCAACTTCAAAACTAAGCTAAAATGGAAAAACAAGATGTGATCCAGGATATCTTGGATGCGATGCAAAATTTTGGAAAATACCGGATATGACACGGGTTTGATAGGGTGTGATCCAGAATCCCGGATGTGACCCAAAATTCAAAAGGCTATAAAAACTGTAAAAATGCATGAAATTCAAAATTGCAAAAATCACGAGGTAGTTTTACGAGTACTTACCGGAGGTGGGTAATCGGCTGGGTGCTAATGTCGACGACTGAACTTGAAATGATGTTTATGCATGGGGACCACCATCTTCTCTACAAAGCTCTCAGAATTACTATGGATAAAAGTAAAAATGAATAGTAAAATGGTAATTTTTGAGATATATATTGGTCTTTTGAGCTATTTAGGGGTTTCAAAACTCCTCCCAGGTAACTAAAACCACAATTTTTTTCTCTATTTTGATCAATTGAGAACCAAATCAAAGGTGCCTAAGGTGTTCTATGTAGTATAGTAACATTTTTGTGACTACTCCCAAAAATGCAGATTTACTCTATTTGTTCTGAAAATCTGTCAAAATGCACATTTTATCATAAATCTTGGTCAGACATCATTTTATCAGTCCCACCACTCACATTTTTGTGTAATTAACTTGGTTCTTGTGTGTTTACTCTTAAACACACCACCTTTTTCACTTCTCCTATTCCATTCTTTCTCGTCCTACCACTTCCTGCAAGTGATGCATTCTTTCCACTGAGGGATTTTACTCTTTTCCTTCGATTTCATTCCCGAGGGGGCATGATCACACTATCATCAATCAAATTTTTTCTCAAAACAACATAAAAAATGACTTCTTTATCAAACAAACTAGGGGCATGATAGTTTCCTTGACTAAGTTGGAACTGTTGGATAGAATGCTTTGGTTCTCGTAAGCTAGATATCTAGTGTTTCCTCATTTTAAAAGATTCTTATTAAGCTCCTGGCAGCTTCATACTAACTCTTGGATGACAACCAAGTTCAAAATCAGTATTATCAATATTTGGACGACAACCAAGTTCAAAATTTGTATTTTTTAAAATCTTTTATTGAACCTCAGACGACAACCAAGTTTAAAGTCAATTCTATCAGTTTAGTTCAATCAAGTGCAAGACTGATCTAATCAGGCATTTCGTTCGATCGTGAGCGAAATTATCAATCTTTCTGAAGTCAAAATTAAAAACTTTCTTTCAATAAATGCGTTTCTCACACATCAATTCAAAGAGGGGAAAATGTAAACACCTTGATTTGGTCTACTCAGACTATAGACCTTATTTTTCCTAAGTGTGATCATACCCCCAATTATGTTCAAACGACCCTATTACTGCTTGGCATAATTCTTTTGAAATCAATTTAATGTCCTAGGTATTTTTATCACTAAATTATATTAACTACTACAACCATACAATTCAAATTAATTCAAACCAATTAAAACAAATCAAATTCAAACATGGCTATAGTATTTAATCATAAAGGAATTAAATAAAACCCTAATCTCAATATGTTTCATCACTTGCAAATGAACCCATTCCCTTAGCCTAATTAATTTAATTAAATTGGCTATAGTCCTATTGATTATTAAAGAACAATTAAATGTTTAAATATTTAATATTCCTATTCTTGAATGAATTAAATAAATTTTATTCATTTCATTAATATTCCTCTAAACCCCTAACCTAACCCACTTCAACCACTTTGACTCTGGGTTCAAACCCATCTCAACCCATTCACCCTTGCTAAATCTAATCCTAATCCTAATTCTATTCTAACCCACCTCCTAATGTTGTCACATTCCATTAAGGAATGATTAAGAACTCCACCCACTTGAGAAAGTCAAGGAATCTCAAGATTTCTTTCCTCAAGTCCACTTTCTCAAGCTTGCCTCTTACACCCTTCCCATGCTTCTTTAAGGCTCTCATTAATGCCTCATTTATTAAAGATTCCTTAAGCCCATGTCTCCACCATGCCTATTGAATGACTTTGGCATTATTTCCTCTTACACACCATTAATGAGTTTTTCAACTCCATTAATGCACCTTATCCCCCCTCTCTCTCCTCATTCTTCTATAAATAGAAGGTGTTTTTAAGCACAAATAAGCCCATAATTTTAGAATCAAATGCATTGTTATGTTGTTAGAATAAACATAGATTCATATCATGATTTAGACTTCATTATCGTGCATTATTATTATCTTCATTTTTAGAGCTAAATATGCATGTTTTCTTATCATTTAGTTTTTTTTAACTCAAATCTTTCATGCTAAGTCTTATATGTCACTGATAGTAGCATAATCTGAGGACTATTGTGTTTCTTATCATACTCTTCTTAGTTAGAAAGCAATAGGTCAATTTTATTTTCTTTATATGCTCATCTAACCATGTTTTCTACTAATGCAATGACCTATTGAAGTGTTGTGTCTCTCTTAATAGGTACAAAAATCACACACATAGGTATTTCATTCTCCTTGTAGATGATTATTCTAGAATGATGACAGTTATGTTCTTAAAAGATAAATCAGAAGCATTTAAGATGTTTAAATGGTATAAGGCTATGGTAGAAACACAAAGTGGTAAAGAATAAAAATGCTTAAGATCAGATAAAGGAGGGGAATTTATTTCAGATGAATTCACTAATTTTTGCAATGAGCATGGAATTAAAAGACAAGTTTCTACACAAGGAACACCACAGCAAAATGGGTTTCCTGAGAGGAGAAACAGATCCATTGTTGATTGTGCAAGAACACTGATGATTGAGAAAAGCATCACTCAAAATTTCTTGAGGGAAGCTGTCAATATTGTTATCTACACATTAAACAAAGTAAAATTGAAGAAGGACACAAAGAAGACACCCTATGAGCTATGGTATGGTTACACACCCAATGTAAGTTACTTCAGAATCTTTGGAAGTCAATGTTATATTTTAAAAGATGATAGAAATGAAAAGCTAGACTCCAAAAGTGAAGAAGGTATCTTTCTAGGGTATTCCACAAAGAGCAAGGCTTATAAATGTCTTAACAAATTCTCTAACAAGATCATTGAAAGTGCAAATATTAGAATAGATGAATATGTAAAGAAAAATGATGAGGAAAACATAAAAGAACCAGAAGACTACAACAGGTTTATTTACACTGAAGAACCTGACACTCTACTCGAGCAACAATGTATCACTCATGAGCAACAAAACATTGCACACGAGCATCAGGCTACAATTACTGAAAATTAGGAAAATACTCAAGATGATTTTCTGCACAATGGAGATCAGAATGATGGAAAAAGAGGTGAACCGATACTTACCAAGTATGTCAGAAGACATCACCCACAAAAGCAGATCATAGGAGACAAGAATGATGGAATAAAAACAAGAAGTAAGTCACTACACACCAGATGTTTAATTTGTGATTTTGAGCCTAAATTTGTTAATACTGCACTTGAAAATGAAGAATGGGTCAGTGCTATGAATGAAGAAATAGAAAATATTGAGAAGAAAAAGACATGGACACTAGTACCGAGACCAGATGACAAGAATGTCATCGATACCAAATGGATATTCAGAAACAAGTTCAATGAGAATAGAGAATTCACAAGGAATAAAGCAAGGTTAGTATGCAAGGGGTATGCACAAGAAGAAGGTATTGATTATGGAGAGACCTTTGCACCCATTGCAAGACTAGAAGGAGTAAGAATTTTACTTGCTTATGTTGCATTCAAAGGATTCAAGGTATACCAAATGGATGCAAAATTTGCATTCTTAAATGGAATACTAGAAGAAGAGGTATACATTGAACAACCAGAAGGGTTTTTCATTTTCTGATCTCTCTGTTCTATTAGTCAATTCTGTAGTTCATCACTGGTGACAACTGCTAGTTCCGTCGGTGCAACTTCAGTTAGCTTTGGGATCTCCGTCCCTTGGGCACCATTGGATCTTTCTCATTGAGAAACACTATTTTCAGCTCGTCAGGCATCCTATGATTCTACTTCGTCAGGAAACACTGTCTTCTGCTCATCGGGTATCACTGTGACTTTATCTCTGTCTTTACTGATGGTGTGCACTCCAACGGTGTGGTCTGTCACTTAGTGAATACTTGACTTTTATGCAGTGTTGAAAGCATAAACTTTGTTCCATTGATTCTCTGAAGTCTTTGGCATTATGTATATGACCATACAGATGATATCAAGTTGACATCAATGACAATACAAACCATTAACTGATTTAATGTCTTGCATCATCTTCAACTTAACATTATCAAACATTCAATCAGTTACATGTCATCAGCTTGAAGAGCGAAGCCCATACATCTAATGTTATTCAAGAATTAGTCCATATTGATCTATGTGGACCCATGAGGAAAAATATTTACTATGGTGATAGGTATTTCATTCTCTTTGTAGATGATTATTCTAGAATGATGACAGTTATGTTCTTAAAAGATAAATCATAAGCATTCAATATGTTTAAATGGTACAAGGCTATGGTAGAAAAACAAAGTGGTAAAGAATTAAAATGCTTAAGATCAGATAGAGGAGGGGAATTTATTTAAGATGAATTCACTAGTTTTTGTAATAAGCATGGAATTAAAGACATGTTTCTGCACAAAGAACACCATAGCAAAATGGGATAGCTGAGAGGAGAAACAAATCCATTGTTGATTGTGCAAGAACACTGATGATTGAGAAAAGAATAGATAAAACCTTCTGGAGGGAAGTTATCAGTACTATTGTCTACACATTGAACAGAGTACAATTGAAGAAAGACACAAAGAAGTCACCCTATGAGCTATGGTATGGTTACACACCCAATTTAAGTTACTTCAGAATATTTGGAAGTCAATGTTAAATTTTGAAAGATGATAGAAATGGAAAGCTAGACTCCAACAGTGAAGAAGGTAAATTTCTAGGGTATTTAACCAAGAGCAAGGCTTATAAATTTCTTAACAAATCCTCTAACAAGATCATTGAAAGTGAAAATGTCAGAATAGATGAATTTGTAGAGAAGAATGATGAGGAAAGTAGAAAAGAACCCAAAGACTACAATAGGTTTTTTTAAATTAAAGAACCTGACACTCTACCTGAGCAACAATGTATCACTCCCGAGCAACATAACATTGCACCCGAGCATCAGGCTGCAATTGCCAAAAATCAGGAAAATACTCAAGATGATGTTCTGAGCAATGGAGATCAGAATGAAGGTAAAGATGATGATCAAAATGATGGAAAAAGAGGTGAACCGATACATTCCAAGTATGTAAGAAGACATCACCTACAAAACCATATCATAGCAGACAAGAAGGCTGGAATAAAAACAAGAAGAAAGTCACTACACACGAGATGTTTAATTTGTGATTTTGAGCCTAAATATGTTAATATTGCACTTGAAAATGAAGAATGGGTCAGTTATATGAATGAAGAAATAGAAAATATTAAGAAGAACAAGACATGGACACTAGTATCGAGACCAGGTGACAAGAATGTCATCGGTACCAAATGGATATTTAGAAACAAGATGAATGAGAGTGGAGAAGTCACAAAGAATAAAGAAAGGTTAGTATGCAAGGGGTATGCACAAGAAGAAGGTGTTGATTATGGAGATACATTTTCATCCATTGCAAGACTAGAAGGAGTAATAATTTTACATGCTTATGCTTCATTCAAAGGATTCAAGGTATACCAGATGGATGTAAAATCTGCATTCCTAAATGTAATACTTGAAGAAGAGGTATACTTTGAACAACCAGAAGGGTTTGTTGATCTAGACAAAAGAAACATGGTATGCAGACTACATAAAGCCTTGTATGGATTGAAACAAACACCTAGAGCCTAGTATGAAAGACTTCACTCTTAGCTCATAAGCATTGGATTTGTAAGAACAAGTGAAAATAGCAATCTGTATTTAAAAGAAGATATTGATGATAATATTATGATTGCTGAAATATTTTTTGATAATATCATATTTGGAGGCAATGATATGCTATGTAAATAATTTTCTAATGAGATGAGAAAAGAGTTTGAAATTTCTATGTTTGGGGAGATCAAATTCTTTCTTGGTTTAAAAATTCTTCAACAAGATGCAGACATATATATCACTCAATCCAAATACATCAAGGAAGTGTTGAAGATATTCAAGATGGAAGATTACAAGCCAGTGGGAACACCTATGGAAACCAAATGTAAGCTGAAAAAGGAATATAAATAAAATGAGGCAAATCAGACCTTGTATAGATCATGTTAGAGTAATTAGTTAGTTTACTTACTCTTTTTTCACTCAAGCTATCTCTTAGGTGCATATAATTAATACTTTATATTAATTATATTGCGTAACCTAGTCTTTCTATTTTAGGGTTTGTTCACCTTTATAGGCTGAAATTTGTAATGTTTTTTTCACAACTTAGAGAATAATATTGTGACTCTTCTTTTGAGCATCTCTGAGTTCTGCTTTTTTATTCTTGTGCTTCTTCTTTGTATCAGGTTATTTGCATGCAGGTGTATTCGGGTTCTATGGATTTGCATGTATCAAATCCTACATGGTATCAGAGCCACCCTATCGCTGCCTGATTGAAGGTTTTTGAAGCCACGATTCGAAGATGACAGCCATAGCTTCTCTAGGGTTTTTTTTGTCACTTTGAAGGAGGTGTTATTTTTGGAGTCATTTGAGCAAAAATGGACTCTGCCATTGCGTTTAGGAGGCCCAGGAGAGTCAAAAAACATATAAAGTTTTACTATTTTGGCCTCTGTAACCACAGGAAAAAAATTTGGCCTATTAGGGCCGTACAGGCACAAAAATTGAGGCAAAACTCAAAAAAAATAAAAAAGGCATTTTTTCACCCATTTCAGGTGCTGCCACTGCGCCGCTGCTGGGCAGTGCACTACCCCCGCGCCACCACGCTGCCGCCGGGGCCCTCCACCGCCTCCTCCCCACCCGGCCGCCACCTCCACCGGTGTCACCGCTCACTAGCCACCGCCGCTCCGCTGACGTCCATTGACGGCCATACGGCCGTCAATTTTTATGTCGTCTCTGTATTTTTCCAGAGAGTTGTCTTTCAAAGAGGCACTTGGTTTTTTGGCCGTAACTTGAGCATACGGTGTCCATTTTTGAAAAATGAAATATCATCAGAAAGGTGTTCTGAAAAGAATGCAATGATGCTAGTCTTGTTTGCTGATTCAACCATTTGAGTTCCTATTTTCAGCGTTGAAGTAGAGGCTTCATTTTCCCTTCTACTTTACATCCGATGTTCAGGTTTTTCGCTAGTTTTCTTTGAGCTTTCATTTATTGGTTCTTTGTTGTACGGGGGTTAGAATTGTACATTGTGAGGGGGTGTTTTTGTTTTCTATCATTTACTTTTAGAAATTGACCCTTCTACTTCTGTCTTATTCTTCTCTCAATGTCGGACCCCTCTGTGGCCTGGCTGACACCACATAACTATCACACATGGAAGCCACACATGACCAGACTCCTCATGTCACGAGGTTTATGGTCCTACATGGATGTGGCTCAGCCAGTTCTTTAGAGGCCTTATGAGGCGCTTATGCATAGAAATAGGATGGATGAGGCAATGGGCCTCATTGCCATGAACATTTTAGATGGGTTGTTGTTCCACCTGGATGGTCTGACTACACCCAGTGATATGTGGGACAAGTTCTCCACCTTGTTTGGCACCATGGATCAGTTTAGGATTCTCGAGATAGATGCAGAGTTCACCTCCTTGGCACCTGACTCATTCACCATCATTGAGGACTTCCTAATGAAGTTCAAGTCTCTTCGATCTATTTTACAGGTTGCTAGAAAGACAAAGTCAGATGATGAGTGTATCTTCCTGATACTCTCCAAGCTTCGTGGTCCTTATCAGATTTTCACTTCTACCTTCTACTCCACTATGGATGCACTGGGTGCACAGCATGTTATGCCCTCTTTTGAGACCTTCTATGACAGGTTAACTCGTGAGCAGTCCAAGCTCAGTCAGATTGATTCTCTTACAGGTTCACAGTCATAGGAATTGCTTGCCAAGTCATCTTAGAATACACAGAAGCTGAAGCCAAAGTAGATATCTGATTCACCTTCTCAGCACTCTTCTGGCCCACCATCTTCTTCTAAGAAGGAGAAACAGAAGACTCAGAACCCCACTTTTTCTTATTTTCAGAAGGGGCCCCATGATGAGTCCCAGTGTTTTCAGAAGAGATTCGATGGCTATGAGAAATAGATTGTAGATTTGCAAGCTCTCCTTCAAAAGAACACTATTTCCTCTCCATCCTCTTCCACCTCACAGGGGTCTGCTTTTCAGTCTTCTGCCTCTTCTTTGACATCTAGATAGGATTTTGGACAGGGTCATGCATTAAGGGCTTTCATTGCATCCCCTTCACAGGTCCCTTGGATACTGGATTCAGGTGCTTCTCACCATATGGCATCTTCTCAAGATTTGTTCTTGTCTTTTGAGGCTTCTCCGATTCCTCATATTCTCATGGGGAATAACACTGTACAGACAGTCTGTAGGACAGGTTCAGTTAGCATTCAGGATGACACATTCAATGATGTATTGTATGTTCCATCTCTATCTACAAACCTTCACTTGATTTATCAAATTACACGCAGTGGATTAGGGAAGACAGTTGAGTTCATAGCAGATTCAGTCTTCATCAGGGATAGTGCAACAGGAGGCATTTTTTCTATAGGGATAGTTGATCATTCCACCTATCTCTACACCTTCTCTCACTTTGGTCCACCATCTCCATTATCAGAGCTTAGCTCTCCTCTTCCGCGAGAGCATCATGTGGTGTAGTCAGGTCACTTGAACCTCTGTGTTGTTCCTGAGACCACTGCTGTGACTGTCACACCACATCTTGCTGAGGTTCTTTCTCTTTGGTAGGACTCTTCTTCAGCACTGTCAGACCCTCCAGCTCCATTCATTGAGCCACCAGGTGCAGTTGTTGAGGATTCTACAGAGGACAATCATCTCCTCTCTCATGATAGTGTCAGCACACCTGCCATACCACTTGCATTGGGGATTCCATTTCAGGATCCTCATGTATTCTCATTTGAGCATCAACTTGGCCTTCTAGTGACACCTCATCTTTCAAGGTCACCTCTTCAGTGCCCACTTCCTTTCACTCCTTTGCATTGGAGTCATGATGGTTTGTTCTTTGATCTAGGGGTTCTCTCATTCCGGGGGGGCTTTGGAGCCTTGATCCTCTCTCATTGGGGGGGGGGGG